>NWBR01000836.1:59725-72638 GCA_002914575.1 Entamoeba moshkovskii
TCTTTCATTTTCAATTCTAATTTCATGATTGTCAGTGTAAAACGGATGAATTTCAAAATATTCATTGTTGTAATGTCTATATTCTTTCAATGCCTTCACTTCTATTATTTGTTCAACCATTCCATTAAATTCTTCCATTGATACATTTTCATAAAATAATGGTGTTATTCCTGTTTCTTCTCCAAACACACACCTTTCACACCCTGCTATTAACACATTTTTGTTTTCAAATGATACAAATGGCATTTCTATTTCTCTACTCTCAATCATTGTGATTTTCTTTACTTTCTGTATATTTCCTTCTATTCTTATTTTTGTTGATTTTTCAATTATTATTTCTTCAATTTCTTTGGATTCAATTCTCAACCAAATGTTTTCACTGTTCTTTATTATTAAATAATGGAGTTTGCTTAATATTTCTTTTTTATCATTATTAATTGCTATATCCCCACTGCTTTCAATTCGAATTTCCTTCATACATTTCATTTCTTCATTAAATATTACGTTATTAACTCCTTCCATTCTCAGCTTCTTTATTTCTTTCATTCTTATTATTTCTTCCATTTCTTGTTCTTCCTCAAATTTACTTGCTTTAATTATCATTTCTTTGATATTGCTTGGTATTTCCCATTCATCTCCTTCTGTTCTTAAATTTGTTATTTCACACACTTCACTTTCACTTTTCTCAATTATTCCTTTTATTATTTCTTTCTCTTTTATTCCTCCATTAATTTGGATTCTTCCTCCACTTATTCCCAAACATTCACTCATTTCTTTTGTTTGATGTGGATTTATTGCCATATAATAATACATAATTCCTTTCATTTCTTTCAATAATTCCTTATCATATTCATTCGGATGGTAATAACTTATAATTTCAATTACATTGTCTCTTCCATTTATTATTTTCTTCATTTCTTTTAATATTCCAATTGTTCTTTCATTTATTTCACACAACGTATTACCATCCCTTGTTATTATAATTCTTTCCATTTTGTTATTTGCTTCTTTACTTCTTCTTTCTAAAAAGTACAAAATATCTTGTAATGATCCCTTAATCATTTTAACATTTTTCATTTCTTCCGCATTTTTCATTATGTTTTCATCTTCCCCATTTATTTCGATATAGCTAATTTTCGGAAATATTTCTTTAATTTCTTCCTCAGTAATCTTTTGTGTTAAATAGTTTGGCCATTTAATTATTGTGGCTTGTTGACTTACCTCTTTATTATACCAATCATAATTCATACAATTCAATGTTTCTGCAAAATTGTGTTTATAAAATTCTTCAATACTTTCAAAATTAATAAATTCACAATTCACTTTTAACCCTTTGATTGTATCTTCACATTTCTTATTTATTTCTTCAAACCTTTTAATATCCTCCATTGTTTCAAAATATATTATTACATTCATCAAATATATTTCTTCTAATTGACTTCTCATTTCTCTTTTTGTTTTTTTTAGTTTTTTTGATCTTTCGCCTAAAATCAAAAAAAGTTTGGAATAAAAAGAAAATTTGTTTAGAGTCTTGGAATTTAAAATTTCTTCCTTTCAAAAAAAAACGAAATGAAGTTTCCACACAAGATTCTTAACTCAAACGATTCTTTCGACAGACAAACAACTGGCAAAAAAATATGAAAAATCAAAGAAAACTAAGAAAAGGAACTAATTATGGAGAAAGAAAGAAACTGATGGGAACAACGGATTCAAAACGGGTTGTGGTGAAAAATGAAATCCAACAATTGGAAGAATGGACACAGATGAAAATGGGAAATATCATATTTGATTCTGATGTTGATAATTGGGAAATAAATGATTCTTCATTCCACAAAAAAATTATAAACAAAAGTAATTTGATATTTTTGATAGAAAACGGAGACGGCAATCAATTTGGGGGTTATATTGATTCTAAAATTGACAAATACAACTCTTGGATAAGCGATCCCAAATCTTTTGTATTCTCATTGAAATCAAATGGAAGATTAAATGGAATGGTGAAATTCAACATCGAAAACAACTCACAATATGTTTTCCTTCTCCCAGACGAAACTGATTGTTATTTGTTACAAATTGGATATGGCTATGATGGAAATGATATTCGCTTATTTAAAAAAAGAAATAATAACATATCCAGTTGCTACCAATCGACATACAATTACCACAACAACACAAACACTCTCTCCGAAAAACAAACAATATCACCAACAAGAATAACGGCAATACAAATGATAAACAAAAATAAAAAATAAATGAACAAAAAAAAAAACAAAAATTAATCTCATTGATTATCTTTTCTTTTTATTGTTTATCTTTTAATATTCTTTATTAGTCTATACTTCCCTTTTGCTGTTACATCTCCCGATTTACTTATCTTCTCCTCTCACTTCCTCTCACTTTGCCTTCTCATTGCCTTCTCACTCCCTCCTCAAATGGTTTCTTTTCTTATCCTTTTCTTATTCTTTTCTTATTCTTTTCTTATTCTTTTCTTATTCTTTTACTATTTGCCCTCCTTTTTCCTCTCATAATTCTCTCTTTTGCTTTTTCCTTAACCCTTCTTCCTGCCTAATTCCTTTATATTAGGGGGTCAATATGATCACGACCTTGTTATCCTGCTTCGGCTAACGTGGGCTGGAAGGGAAAGACCTCAAATTTCTCACCTACAACTCATGGAACTTGGTAGTACGACGTCAGGCACTCGCGACATTATCTCTCTATGTACTCTTGTCGATAGTGGTCCCTTCAAAGTGCGAAATCCGCTGTTATATAAGTCATAAAAACTTGACAAAAACAACAGCGGATTTTGCACTTTGACGGGACCTTGTTTTTGTATTGTTACCGTTAACAAATTTTTTTTATGTAATTTTTTTTCTTTTTTTTTTGAAGTTTCAATTATTTTTTTAATTTTGTTACTCATAACATTTTTTTGAGCTTTTCGTTGTGGGAAGGGTTTGTTTTCCTTGTTTAGTGTTGGAATGTTTTTCGATTTTTATTGGGTGAAGAATAATGTTGTTTGGTGGAGAGAGTTATTTTCATTTTTTTTTTGTTTTGATCTGGGATGATTCTTATTTTGGTTTTTTAATTTTTCTTTTATGACAAAAAGTTTCTTTTAAAATTGCACAAAATTTGTTACAGCCCCATCAACTTGACGAACAAAAAATCTCAATTTCTACTTTAGATCTCAATTATGAGTAGCAACTAAACTCTCGGGGGTTTAAGTGATTTGAAATTGGGGTTGTTATGTTTTGTGGGCAATTTTGAATTTAAGCTAATTTTTTTTGTTATCCAAACCTAGTCAGATGTCATTTCTTGGCGATTTAATCCCTTGTCAAACTTTAAAATACATATCATTTGATATGGAGGCCTACAATACTTATTCTCAGTTTGACTATCAACCAGTTGTTTATTCACAAAACAACAGCGACCAATTCTTTTCAAAATCAGAGAGAACAGAAGGCTTTGAATCCCAGCCGAAGAAAACAAATAAAGAAATCAAGAAAGAAAGAGTACTTAAATCACTAAGAAAAGAAAGATCAGAAGTATCAAAACAACTTATCTTATGTATTGCTTTGATGAATGAGTTTTGTCCAATTAAAATGTCTCTTCCATTTAAAGTTGCGAAGTTTAGTGAACAATACATGAGAATCAAAACAGTTGAAGTAGACAATGAATGGTTTGAAATTGATTCTTTTTTGAAAAAGAAGTGTGAAGAAATTTATTCGGATGACATTAAAAATGGAGTTTCAGTAAAGACTGCCACAAGAAGAAAGCAAAGAAACAAAAAAGTAGTCGAAGTTCATTTGTATCAAGATCTCCTGGTTCTTAAAGGGTATTGTTTTGGATGTTTTGAAAACTATGGAGGTGAGGGAACAAAAAAATTGCAATCTATAAAAAAGGTATTCAGAAATGGAAAATTAATTTTGGACGAAGAAAGAATTGAAAGGGTAATCCAAGAAACTTACAATCATTTAATATCCCTTATTAATTCTTCAAACAAAAAAATGTTTACAATAAACAAGAATACTTTAAACATTGCGCAAATTGTCGATAAATATACCCTCTAATTTATGTTTCATATTCTTTTTTGTTTTAAACGAATTGTATGTGGAAGAAATCTTCATTTAACAAAATTCATCACAAAAAGTGTGGGATAAAAATTATTTTGCAAGAATTCCCTCGAATTAAACTTATCAGCAACATGGTGTTAACGAAAAGAAAATCGAAATTGCAAAAACTTACAAAAATAGAAATACCTGTCAAACCATTTCAAAAAAAGATCAAATCGTTTTTTGTTTTTATTTTATTTGTTTTTTGAAAAAGATATTTTTGTTTTTGTTAACAACAAATTCAGTTAAGTAACATTGACATTATTTCTGTATCACATCTGGGTATCACCACTTGTTTGTGAATTTTATTTCCCAATAATCTTTCAACTAAAATACTATGAACACCATTTCCTTTTCTAATTATTTCTTCTTTTGGTATTTCAATTCCATCAACAACAACAGAATGAAGTATTCTTCTGTCGAATAAACATGAATGAGAATCAATTTCAGTTTTTATTACAACATCAGTTGTTTTCAATGTGTCCATAAGAGCATGAATATGTTCAATTACTTTGTAAATTTCCATTCTTCTTTTCAAAGTTGTATCCTTTATTCCTTCTTTCAAATCCATCTCCTTTAATTGATCGATCCTTTTTTGTGTTCTTTCATTAAGGTCAACCACTTTCTTTGCAAAAGAAAATGAACTTGCCCTAACAAAAGAAAGAGACGATATTTTCATTTTAAATGGCTTTTCCACAGTAATGTCACCATACATACTCAGAATACCAATCATTAAACAAGCTTGTTGAGTGTGCCAATCCCTTTCTCTTTTGAATAATTCTCTTCGACTCTCTTTGATGCAAACTGAGTTATTTAATTTGCTCATTGTAATTAAAAATTTCCCAGATGAAAGGTTTTGCCTTAATTATTAATACTGATGGGATTTATGAATAAATATAATTTTAAAAATTGATTGTTTTTTAAAAATTGAGAAATATCTTGCAAAAACTTTTCTTGACATGGAAATTCTTTCTTAAGTTACGAAAACCTTTCCGATTTACTCACTAAAGCAATTTGGTCGTTTACTTTCTCAAAAAACATTTTGTAGATCTTTCACAAATTTTGGTAAGTCTTCTGAAACAAAACAACGCAACGGATGTGTTTTTGACCAAAGGATCTTTCATATCAAATAACAGAAACTGAACTTCCCATAACTGTTGATTCTTTACAAAAAATTTAACATTCTTGAAAACATCACCCCGATTATTTTGACTAAAAACACAAAATTTCGAATAACCCCAAAACAAAAAAATTATAAAAACTTAAATTAACAATGACTATAGACGATATTTCCAATCATTCCTGCTGATTGTGGATTAATTTCAATACAATTCTGGCAATTCGAAAAATAATTCAAACAACCCCCATTTTGGGTAAAGCCCCCATACATCAAAGAGCGTTGTTTCATTTTGCTTTCATATTCAATCCTTTGGTCTTCTTCGGTAATACCACCAATATATGGAATTTTCAGGAATTTGTTCCAATCAACTCCTTTGGTTTCATTAAGGAGTTCTTCAATAATTCTTTTCAACTCTTTGTTGTTGGCTTCAATAAGAACAGCGTCTTCTTCGATGGATTGGGCGTAATACATTTGCTCATTAGCTTTTTCAGTTCTTTCTTCCTCTCTGCAACATTCACAAATAATTTTTAAGAGCATTCCAAGTGCTTGTAAATCAGTTCTTCCCTTTCCATTCCCTTCGCATTCACGAACACTACAACATCCCCTACATCTGGCTAATTTAACTATTGGCATTCCTCCGGTTGGATTGGTAGATAATAAGAAATCTCCAAGTTTTAATTCGCTGATAACGACTCCCTTTTCCATTCTAAGATATCTTACAGCATTAATAATTTCATTTGAAAAGTATTGAACTTCTCTTTTAGTCATACCACCATCTCTTTGTTTGCAATGTTCAACATAATTTTCCAAAGTGCCAATGTTACATCCTTCAGTAACTAAATAAACTCTTCCATTACCAACACAAACATCAATGACGTTTGCAATATGGCTACTTTCACACAATCTAATAACTCTTGCCTCTTTAACTACATCAACAGCAGTATTTCCAGGTTCTTCCCAAATAGCAACATTATTTCCTTCTTCGTTTTGCCCACCATAAACACAACAACCATCGCTTCCTCTACTGATATCAATACATTTGACATACCTATTGGCATCCCCAGATCTAAACATTTTCCAACCATTAGAAATACGGAATAATTCTATTTCATTGATACTTTCAGGGTATGGACGAGAACAAAGAGATAATAATTTTCCAATGGCATCTTTTAATAAATCATTTGGTAAGTGGGATAAATCAATGGTTTGGTTCATTGAATAATTATTAAAAGGCATAACACCCATTGTTAATTTATATAATAAAATACCAACACTCCAAGTTAATACTCTACTATCAAAAGTGGATATATATACTTCTGGTGCAATTATTTGACTCCCACTTGCCAAGTATTGTTGTAATAACATTGGAAGTAAAAATACAACTGGAGAAACACATAGTGTTGGTACATGGGAGGAAGCATCTTTTCTGACATAAACATCTTCAAACATTAAAATCCCAGTCATTCGTAATTCAGTGATGCCACGAACAACTCTACCTAAATCACTTGCAAAAAACATTATTTCATCCAAACAGATATGAGTTTCTCCAATATAATTAGACAATGGAGTTGCTCTTGGGGTGATAATTTTTATACAAATCCCTTTTTCACTTTCACATACCCCAAATGCTTCTAATCTTAATAATTGTGATGGTAAGTTATTTCCTCTTCTTTGTATTTCAAATAATACTTTTTGAATACTTTCGGTAATAACACACAAAGTTCCCAAGTCAGAGGTTAATATTGGAATTTCGTATAGCATATGGCTTGCTCTTTGCGGATCAACATCAGTTCTTAGAACAACAGGAGTAATCTTCATCATTTCGAATCCAGTTTCAGAATAAACAATTCTTTGTTTCGCTTCCACTTTTTGTCTGACATGTAAATTTTCAAATTCACCTTTTCCAAAGTATAAACTCATCAATCTTTTTTTTTAGTTCACCCTTCATCTGTTTTTTTTCTTTTTTTTTTCTGATTTGTTGTTTTGCAATATTTTCTTTTTGGTTTTACGTCAATCATTTTCTAATATGTTTTTCTTGTTTTTGGTATGCAAATTCCATTTTCTTTTTATTCTATTTTTACAACTTCCTTTTATAGATTTGGATCTCTCAAGTTATTTTGAGATATTACAAAAAGTCAACAAAAATTAAATGGAAAATTCTAAAAAATGGTGATGACTTTAGATTTTAAATTTTTATTGTTTTACAAAAAAACCAAAAAAGAAAAAGGGTGAGAAAAAATCAAAAAAAAAAGACATGGAAATTGGAATTGAACAACCCCAATTGAATTGCTTGGTCCATCACAGAATTTTGAAAACATCATTAAAGAAAAAAGACAATGAAATGTTATATTGGTGTGATATTATTGATAATACTCAAATGAATGAGGGTATTGTTATTTATGTTATTCAACAAGGCAAAGAAAGTGATTGGTTTTTTAGTACCGACAAAGGGAAATTGGAAGTTTCGGAAGAATTGGGGTTTAAAAGAACGATATTATTGTCAATCGACTATCATAGAGTCGTTTCTTCTTTTAAAAGCATTCATGACGAAGTGGAAAAAATTGGAGAATTGTTTAGGTATCAATCATTTAATGGTGAAATAACGATAATGACTGATGAAACTGGTGTTGGCCAAAGAAGTTTATTATTTGAAAAAGAAAGTATGATAAATGGAATTGTATGGGTAGAAGAAACATGGAATGACTCAGACGATGGTACTTATTCAAGAAAATTACTATTTAGTGGTGAAAGAAGTTTAGTTCAATCTGAAGCAACCGTAATTTGTAAAGAGATAGATATTAGTCAAAGCATTAGAAATGTGAATTATTTTAATGGGGTTGTTTGTGGGTTAAGAAAAATATATTTAAAGGAAAATAAAGATGTTGTGGTTTGTGGTGGTGGTGTTCATATTATGGCAAGAGGAATAAAACATTGGTGTACTAATTGTAGGGTAATGAGCGTTGAATTAGATGAGGTTGTTGCTGAGGCTGGTGAAAAATGTTTTAAAACAAAAGAAGAAATTGAAAGTTTTGTGGGGGATGGAATTGAATTTGTCAGAAATCGAAGTTTTGATTGTATTATTATTGACGTTGATTGTAAAGTACTAAATGAAAATGATGTGGCAGCTCCGCATCCATTATTTATTGAAGATGAAACAATTGAAATGATGAAAAAAACAATAAAAGACGATAAGGGGCTAATAATTTATAATATCGTTGCAAGAGATGAATTGAAAAAAAAAAGGAATTATTACTAGAATTGCTCACCATTTCGAAAGTATTTACCAATGGGAATGTGAAGAAGATGTAAATGTTTTATTATTTTGTTTTAACATAAAAGAAAGTGGATATGAAGATATTGAAGAAATAGATTCCGAATGCAAAGAATTTGATAAAAATTTGAGAAGAATAAAATAATTTCCTTTTAATTTTCTTTAATTATTTTTATTAGATTCAATCTTTTCACTTTACCACTGCCATTTAAGCATCCATTGTTGATTTGTTATTGGTTATGAATATTAATTATTTTTACAAAAATTACCTTCAGTTTGACTGCAAAGAATTCCAATCTTTTAATTTTCAAATTCCTTCAATTTGTCCAATTAAATTCCCAAATATCGGGTTTTTAATTACCAAAAAAATGAAGAAGTTTGTATTAAAAGATAAGAAAGGTTGTGATAATGATATTGGACTTAAATTGAATTATTCAAATAATATCAATGAGATAAATTTTGAAATTAATCAAATTGTCCCAAATAGCACAAGAAAAGATATTTCAGTTCCTTTGATTGATGACTTTATTATTGAGGATGATGTTTTGGATGTAGTTCACTTCAAAAATGATATTTCACTTCCACAAGAAGGATTTTTAACAATTCATTATTCAAAAAATCCTTTTAAACAAATAATTTTCGGAGATGGGCCGGACATTTCATTCAAAACGGACATACCAACATATCTTTATTGCCAAGAAAACAAAAATATTGCATTAAATAATAGACTTATTATAGAATATGAAAAAATAGAAAATTTGATGGGTGAAATTATTATTAACTTGGAACAAGAAAGCTTTTATGTTGACTTGTTACCGTTTGTTGAAAAAAATAAAAAAATCAATTTCAAACAGATGACGCTTAAAGTATCCGAATTTAAAAAATATTTACGACTTGCAACAAATGAAAAAGAACAAATGAAGGCTGAAAGGGAAATAGAAGAAATAGAGGAAGTTATTTTTGATAATGAAATATTAAATGGGTTTGATTTAAAATGGGATATTAAACCAATGAAAGAGGAAGAAGAGGGATGGGAGAGAATCAAAAAAGAAACAATTAAATGGATAGGAAATTGGAAAGAAAAAAAAGATTTATTTGGGAAATTGAAAAATCAAACAAACATATTAATTCCTTTTTTGAGAATTAAAGATGGTTCTTTATTATTTCCTTACATAACGAAAAAATTTTATATCGAAGAATACAATTTGGCGCCATTTGAAATTAATGTTGTTTCATTCAAAGAAAAGTATTCAAGAGGATCCCGAATTAAAATGTTGCAATACAATGAATTTGGTCAAAAGAGAGAAAAAGATGAAGGTGTGAAGAAATTAGATATTGTGATTGAAGACACACACGATTTTGAAATTGAAGAAAATGCAACCCACAAAGGACAACAAGATGAAACGAATAAATCAATTTCTATTGACTCAAGTGAAATCGAACAAATTTTAGAAGAAATGAAATCAATAACAAGTAAAATAAGTAAAACAATCGAAAATAAAACCAGAATTGAAGAAAAAGAAGTAATAAATAAAACAGTTCAACTGAAAAATCCAAAAGAAGAATTAGAAAAAGCAAGACAATTAATAAGTGCCGCAAGTTTTCATTTGTCATATTCAAAAGAATTGAAAGAATTCTACAGGAAAAGACAATACCAACAAAAGAAAAATGAGAGAGAAAGTAAATTTAAAAAAAAAAATCAAAATGACAATAGAAACATTGAAGGTTTGGGTCAAATAGAAAAGTATGACAATTTTAAAGTAAATGTCGAAGGAAAAATAAAAGAAAATATTAAAGAGAAAGTTAATCAATACTTTAAAATTGTAAATGAAAATAAAATATCAATTGATGGAATTGATGGTTTTATTCCTTGGAACAACCCAAATAACAAATACTTCATTAAAATCCCAATTAACGTAATTCGGCATTTAAAAAAAATATATTACACGACCACTGGAAATGACATTTATAAAAGTTTTGATTTGACTGTTAGGGAAAGTAGATTAAAGAGAAATATCATTTTATCTCCGGGTTGTATTGTTTCTATCGTTTCAACTGAAATTAATTCAATAATGGCATTTCATCCAAATGCAAAGTTTGTAATTTATTCCCCTAAGGAATCATTTGGTTGTATTATGTTCTTAATTCAAAAATATTTGAAAGAAAATGCTAAATGTTCATTTCAAATTCATTTTTGTAAGAAATTAATTAAAACTATTACCTTTGTTGATGAAAGTGATGATTTAGACAATGTTTTAAAGGAGTGTGACGAACTATTTTGTTTTAATAAGCCTATTGAAAATGCATCTTGTTTCAATTATGTCGATTATATTGATTTAGAAACAATTCAGGAAGAAAAAGACACTATTTTAAAAGGTTTTAAAACAATTCGATATGAATTAATAACAACCCAACGATGTCCTGTAAAAGAAAATTTATTAGAAAGGTTAATGGAGAAAGAGCAACAAAATAAAGTAAACACAAACGAAAGGAATCTTTGGAAAGAATTAATTCGTGATTTAATGGCAACTGATCAAATTGAAACAGTAATTTCTCAAATCCCAAGTGAACATGAATTTGAAGAAATTATAACAAATTATTACAATGGAATCACCATAGAAAGTGGACTTGAAAAAATAATAAACAGGTGGGTTGATTCAAGAAATACCAAATTATTTGATGTAATTTCTTTTAATCCATTAATTAAAACCAAAGTGGTGGAAGAAATTGAGTGGTCCAATATAAAAGAGTTATTAGTTGTTTTTCCAAATGACTTACATATGATAGGTCTTATTGGAGAGATTTGTACATTATTTGAAATAAATATGACAATCATTCGAAATTCTATTCAACAATTTCCAAGAATGGGAAGTATTGCTTTGTCACAAGAACTTCTTCGTACTCATCTAAAAAATATTTCAAGTCTCAAAAAGAAAATGAAAAGTGTTTTGAATCAAAAAATTAATAAATATCTTCCTCCGATTGTTTTAGAAAACATTCAAACCATTAAATGTATTGTTTCTGAAAGTCTTGTAAATCAAATCCCACCATCTTCAAATATCAATTTTATTTATCGTAACTATTCAATCCCTGTCATCTTTTGTTCATTCGATAGAATTATTGGTATTATCAATTTCTCTCACTTTAATTGGAAAAATGAGGTGAAGTTGCTGTTTAATTATTCAGGATTAAACCAAATTGGGATTTTATTGCAAACCTCTTCAATTTCCACTTTACAACACTTCAATAATTTATATAATTTATTTGCAACAGAACATTGCCCAATTTACTTCTTAATTGAAGAAATAACTCTTCATACGATAATCCATAAATGGGTTGGGAATCAGGACAAATTGGATTGGATCATCGAAAAAGAAAGTATATTTGAACATTTGTTGAACCAAATATCTTTTCTCCATCCCTTCATGTCACAATTTCTTTTGTCCAACTTTTCTATGCGTAACTTATGTACTTCTTTTGGTTTTAATGAAAATAATATCATCCCAAACAATTTAATGTCCCACTTAAACCAAATATTCACTTATCAGTTATAAAAAATAATTTAAACTTCTTGTTTAACTATTGGTTCTGAAGAATCTGCCTTTTTCTCAGTATTCACTGTTTTTTTCATTCCTTTTTTTATCAACCATTTGAAAAATGTTTGTTGTAATTTCGCACCCAAATTATATGAATCCAACGATTTATCTTTTTCAAGCCCATTAAAAATTGTTTCCAGTACCTTTGATTTATCCAAAGTTTTTTCGTTTGCAATTCCTTTTTCTTTTTCATTAATAAACTTCTCCATTTCCCCATCAATTTCTTTTAATTCTAAGACTGAGACGTTTTCTCCTTTTTGATATTTACTCTCAACACCATCCAATAGCTGTATTATTGATTTCATAGAACTATACATTTCTAGCATTTGGCTAACAGTTTTTCCACCCCAAACATTTCCCAAATACTCTTTAACTTTCCCCCACACTTTGTAATTTTCAACACCATTTGTATCGATATGTTTCCACATTTCCCCCAAAATTTCTTTCATATGTAGATTTATATCAATCCAAACTTCTTCTTCTTCTTTGGTTAATCCCAAACTAAAACTTAACAACAATAATACAACAATCATTTGCAAATATGAAGTTCTCACATAAAATTTCATTTAGAAACCCTTAAAAAGTATTTCATTTCATTTTTCTTTCCATTCCATTCTAGAAAGAGCAATGGAAATGAATTTTATTGCTGACCTGAAATATACATCCAAACAACAAATCCATTTCTTTGGAAAGAGATTTCAGCAATAGAACGAGTTTTTTCTAAAAAGTGCACCATTTTTGAATCTTTTTGTTTGGATTGTGGTAGACGATTGAAACCCTAGAAAGGGTCTTGGGCTTGCTGCAAAGGAAAAAATCTGAC
>NWBR01000846.1:0-12248 GCA_002914575.1 Entamoeba moshkovskii
AAATGAGAAGACAAGTAGACTCCTATTCAATGTTAATATGTTCAAAATATGTTAACAGTATTTCAGATGTGATGAATATCACATTAGTTAATTCAAAATTCAAAGAGAATATTGATAAATTTCATTTTAATCCATTTCAAATTAATCAGAAATCAAGAAAGTATTTTAATAATTTACAAACTCAATGGCTATTTGATAGAAATGATGAAGTATTTTCAGATGGTGATATTAGTGGTTATTATGTGTATTATGAAGTATCATATCATAATTATTTAGAAATGAAAAACAAATATCAAAATATCATATTTAAGAGAATTATTTACACTGAAGATGACAGAGAGAAATATGGAAATAAAATACCATTTGTCGTTTATAAATTGGATCATAACTTTTTTCCTATTAAGGTATTGAAGAAATCAAAATACTAGATTCAATAGTTGAAATTGGTAATAATTGTTTTCAAAGTTGTGAATTAACATCAACCACAATATCATCAAGATTAACTAAAATTGGTGAAGGTGCATTTTATTGTTGTTATCAATTACCATCAATAACATTACCAACTGTTTTAACTTCTTTAAATAGAAGTTTATTTTCATATTGTAGTAAACTAACTAGAATACAATATTCACCATTTGTTGTTAATTTGGATGATGGTTTATTTTATAATTCAAAAGGATTTTCAACAATAACAATACCAACATCAATTACAAGAATTGGTGATAATTGTTTTAGTTTATGCATGTTAACATCATTAACAATTCCAAGTAATTTATTCAATTTGGAAATTATGAATTTAGTGATAATTATGAATCAAAAGAAGCAGAAATACCAAATAATATGATGGAATTACCTGATCGTATGTTTTGTGAATGTTCAAATTTAACTAAAATCAACATACCTTCATCTTTAACTAAAATTGGTGATAATTGTTTTTATGATTGTAATTTTACAATTCCAACAACAATTATATCACAACTTCATCATATTGGAATTGATTGTTTTAATAATAAAGGAATAAATGGAATCATGTTAACTAATCAAATAACATATATTGGAGATAATGCATTTTCAAATAATCCAATTAAAAGAGTGATAATTCCATCTTCATTAAGTCATCTCAATTCTTCATTTAGTAAATGTTCAGAATTAACACATATTGAAATACCTGATTCTATTACTTATTTTGGAAATTGTACTTTTTTGAATGTATGAATTTAAGAACATTAATACTTCCTAATTCTATTACCAATCTTGGAATTTACTCTTTTTGATATTGTTCATCACTTGATTATATTGAAATACCTGATTTAATTAATGAATTACCAATTTCTTGCTAAATTTTGTAAAAGTTTAACAAGAATTGAATTACCTTCATCTCTTACTTTTATTGCAGATTATTGTTTTTATGGATGCATTAAATTAGCTTATATTAATATGCCAATGAGTGTTGTTGAAATTGGAAGTAATGAATTTCGCAGTCGTTGGGAATTAAAATCAATTTCTGGAAATGTTGATGTTTGCATCAAATTTAAAGATAGTTTTGAAAATACTCCTTTTTTCAATCAACTTAATAAATAACCAAAAGACCCAACAGATTAATAATTGGATTTAATTAGAAATACTTATTATTGTTTGACATTAGGATGAATTTGTTTAATTTCTTTTCTAAATTTCTTAACTACTTTTTTCCTCTCAACTATCATTTCATCAACTTTTTTATTATTTCTTAGTTCTTCTTTTTGATTTCCAATTTTAACTGTTTCAATTCCATTGTTGCGAATTTCATCTAATTAAATTGTTGAAATCCATTAAATTGATCAATACCCTCACAGTCTTGTTTAGCTATGTTGATTACGTCTTGATTTCCACTTCTTCCAATAGAAAATTACCTTTTGTGCTTTGAGAACAAATTTCAAAACAGCCTTTCGAAAATTTCGAAATTTCTCTTTTCATTGAAATTGAATGGAAATACAAAAGCTTTGCTGTCATTCACAGTACTTCCAAATTCTATTTCTAACGTCTGAAATTATTCTTTTTACAAATTTTCATCACCCAAATCAATTGTAACACCAATTTTAAAAATCGAATTTAAAAATTAGTTTGCCACTTGCCATATCTTGAGCAACAAAAAATTCTCAGACCCGTCTTAAACCATCATATTGTATCAGATATATGCTGATTTGTGATCATCACTGACACTTAAACAAAAAAAACCCAAATTTGTGAGTGGGCATAAAAAATAAAAAAAAATTGTGGGGGTTGACTGAAATAACACAAAAAGAAAGGGGGTTTCTAAAAACAAAAAAAGACAAAAAAATTAAAAAAAAACAAATCTAGATGAAAAATCTTGGACATAAACACTTAAAATGAAAGGAGCACCACACACCTTTAAAATCCTAGTTATTGGAGAGTCCTCTGTTGGAAAAACCGCAATAATGGAAAGGTTTTGTGAAAATCAATTTAAAGGGGATTATTTGTCAACCATTGGTATGGACTTTAATACAAAAACAATATCTGTTGAAGGTCAATATTTAAAATTAAAAATATGGGATACTGGTTTGTATATTTAATTAGCAATCATTTTTCTTCTAATCCCAAATTATGATTGACTTATTATTAGCTGGACAGGAAAGATTTAGAAATGTTACAACAAGTTATTATCGCGGAACTCAAGGGTGTTTAGTTGTTTATGATGTGTGTAACAAAGGAACATTTGAAATGGTTTGTTGATTTTTGGTTGATTTAAATTTTATAAATAATTTGTCTTTTTTGATTAAAAAAAGGCAGATTAAAAATTGATAAGAGTTGAAACGAAAGTTCAATAATTACGAGTAGTTGGAATATTGGATTGAAGAATACAAAAGGGAACAACCTGGTTCTGAAATTATTATTGTTGGAAATAAAACAGATTCATTTGAAAGATGTGTGACTGATGAAATGGCTGGGTCTTTCGCTCGTTCAAGAAATTTAAAATCAATGACTTGTTCTGCCTTGAATGGAAATGGTGTAAAAGAAGCATTTGAAGCTCTCGCCAGTCAAATACTGAATAATAAAACATTGATGGACAATCTTCCCGAGACGACCGAAGGGAGTGTTGGTGTAAATGAAACGAAACAACAAAAAATTTGTTGTTAATCCACCGCGTGCATTATTATTTTTGTTTAAAATCAAATAATCAATAAATTTATTTTTTAAATTAATCATCATCGTCTCCACCCCTACGATCAGCATAAAGTTTAGCCTTTTGGAATTCAGGAGGAGCATTAAGGGATTTGTAAAAATTGGCGAGTTGTTTTAATTTTGATTTGTCATTTAATAATAGGGAATTGACCAACTCTTCAAATTTACGAATATAATGGAAATTATGAAGAGAAAGAAGAGTCGTTCCAGTTAATTCATGACAAAGAAGAAGATGATGGATATAAGCTCTGGATTGATTTGTTTTACATGAAAAACAATCACATTTAGCAACACAAACTTCGTCAACAACATCTTTATAGCAATTATTGTATAAATCAATTGAAGTAGTTTTGTTGTCCTGATCAAATAAAAAAGGGAATACAAAAGCTTGACCATGAAGAGTAAATTCATTAATTGAATTTGTCCAAACAGAAATTCCCAATAACGAAGCTTCAATAAATTTCGATAAATCAAATGAATAAAGCTTAACGTTCATTTTAATTCCATTACAGAATTCTTTGATTTGATTAATAAATTCTAATATTCTTTCTTTATCTTCGGAATATTCACAATCAAATACAATTTCTGTTATTCCTGTTTGAACTATTTGTTTAATGTAATCAACATCTTCAGTTAGGCCTGACAAACCAATTGAAGCGACAATATTTACGTTGAATTCTTTTTTATTTTTTTCTTCAACCATTTCGTTTAGCTTTTTTACTACAATTTGTCTTTGTTGTTTCATCTTTTTAATACTTTTTCTTTTTTCTAATGGGGAATAACAAAAAGCTTCGATTTTTTCAAATTTGCTTTTTTCTGCAAATTCCATTACTTGTTGGATTGTTAAAGGTCTATATCCCCCTCTGCTGGTAATATCAAATTCCGCCTTTGTTAATTTATTACAATTGTCATTAATTTTTTCGACCAACGACATCGTTAATATATGATGCGAATTATTAGGTAACATAAAATACTTTTGATATCCTTTTCCATGTTTTAAGATGAATTCTTGTGCTTCATACCTAATGTAAATGAATTCGTATTTGGGTTAAAGAAATGATAACAAACAAGTCTCTATAGCAAAACAAGAATGTGTCCACTTCTTTTAAATATTTTTCATAATTATCAATAGTAATAAATGGAATACTCCCAACTTTTGTTGCTGAAATAATTTGAAATTGAGAGGTTTGGGGTTCAATCGACATTGTTTTGTCAAACTTTTAAATAGTTTCTTTTAATAAATTCATTTTAAATCAAAAAGACTCAAAAAAGGGTTTTAGTTTTCTAAATAAACCAAAGTTGACAACACCTTTTTAAATTAAATACAAAAGCAATTACTGGTTATGCGTATTTCCCCATTAAATTGCTTATTTGAGACCTCAGCACTTTTTTGGTATTTGTCGCAAACACCTTCGATTGGAGAGAAGTGCGTTCTGCATTTATCATTTTGTGTAAAAAGAATTGTTTTGCTTGGGGGCCGTGAGTCAATAAGGGCAAGATTGGTTGTGTTTGGGAAGGAACCAAGAATGGTGGGAACGGAACAACACACGCCTTTGAAACAATAGATACAGTGTATGATTTGTTATCTGCAGATGTCAAAGTTGGGGTAACAACAATATAAACATCTAATCTTGTTAATAACCCTCTTCAAGCCAAATAAAAAACAACAAACGACTAAAGTGTGAAGTCATGCACTCTGGGTCGAAGAGGTCTTCTTTATTTAATTGTTCCTTAAAAACTATTACTACAACATCATTCCCAATAAACCTTTTTCTTTCAAGTGATTGTTCATCTTCATCTTTTCTTGGAATCATCGAGGAAACATGGAACATACAATCATATCCTTCAAATTGTGTTGCGTAACTTTCCTTTCCAGTAACATTTGTTTTAACATCAAGTCCTCCTGGATAATTTTGATAACCTTCTAAGGTAACTTTGCATCCAATCAAATCCATAAACTTCCAAAAGGCTGGTGAAGGTGAATTGTTGGCAAATATTTCGTTTTCAGTTGTCTGTCCTGGTCCAGCATAAACAACACCAAATCTGTATTTGGAAACAATTAATCCCTGATGAAAATTTAATAAATCGTCATCAAGCCCATTATTATTGAACACCCTTACAACTTGGGTTGAGTTGTGGAATACTTCTGATTTGAGTGCAGAGTCTTCGGAAACGATAACGCATCGATGAACCCCATTTTCAGATCTTATTATCGTTCTCATATACTTATCATCCTTAAGGCAAGAGACAATTTGATTGTTTTTTTTGTCAAAATAATGTTTTGCCACAGTGTTTCGGTAAAAGAATTGTTGGTAATAAGGGAAATCTTCATCAATATTCAAAATGGTGTAGTCATTTAAATTTGTTGAATGGGTAACTGAATGGGGTCCAGTTTCATAGTTAAATCCTTCGCGGATTAGCGCATTAGAAGGATTTGAAGTTAGATACTTTTCTGTTGGGGTTATCAAAGAACTCCATAAGTCAGAGACTGAGGAAACTGGGGAGAGCTGAAGGAAATCGCACCATTGAGTAAAGTCTACAACCAAATGTTTGCTTGGGGTGGGGATGTGGGGGTGGGGAGGAATAACTGCTGGGGTTGAATATTCAAACAATGCCAAAAGAATTCTTTTGGTGAAGTCAAGTTCTTCATTTGTGAGGGAGAGTCTTTCTGGGGATATTTTTCTTGAACTTGAACGAGAAAACACTTTTGATATTGAACTTCTTCTTGAAGACCTCCTCGAATGTGATCCACTTTCAGTAATTGAATTAGATAATGAGGCTTGTATTTGATTAAATCCAGGAACATCTGGTGCTATCTCAGCAATAGATCTCCCTCTTTTTCGTTTTCCTTTGTCATTTTCAACTTTAGTTGGAATTAAAATAACTGATTTACGCGATCCAGGAAGTTCTGCGGCCAATTCTGATGTTTGTAATGTGCCAACAACTGAATGTCTCCCATTCTTTATTGGGGAAGAATTATAATTATCAACCGCAGAAAAAATGGGTGATGTTGGTATACTTCTTCCTTGGGAATTGGTTAAAATGGCCTCATCACTTGTTGGTGATAATAAAGTCGGAGATTTTGTTCTGGTGGCGGCTGTTTGGTCAGTAAAATTACAAAAGAAAGGGAACGGTTAATCAAATAAGAACAAACCAATTGACCTTCTCCCAGACTCATTGAATCTCCATTTTAATAATACTTCGCATACGTCGTCCGTCATTGTAAAGTGATTGCTAATTAAAAGATGCCACTAAAACTCTTCTATTTATATGAAAGGAATAAGAACACAAATTGCAAATGCTTTTTCTTAAAAAGTTTTGACTTCAACCCAAAAATGTTTAAAACTCCATTGCAAGCCCTTAACAATACCCCTTTTCAAGAATTGACCACACTAAATGACATGAAAACAAATTAACCAATTCCATCTAAAAGTTTTTATTAAAACAGACCCATTTAAAAAACTTGTTACATTTCAAAAGGAAAGGGGTCAAAAAATCGTTCCATCGACTTCTTTAAAGTCGAGTCTTTTCCTATTTTTATGATGTCAATTCATCCGCAAAAACTGTAATGAAATAACAAAAAGAAAAAAATGTGTTTGCGAAAACAGAAATAAAAATAAAAAATCCACAAAAATAACTCAATAAAAATTTGGTTTGTTTGGCCAAAAAAATTGGAGTTGCTTGATTTTTATGCAATGGAATGGAAAAGAAGAATTCTTTAAAAAAGAGATCTAAAACAAAAAAGTCATGAACTTCATGCAATCACCAAGATTTTTAACATTTGAAATACCAAAAAATTCCAGTAACGAACACCCATCGCATACGCTGTTTATTTGCAATATTAATCCGGAAGTTGGTGATGAGGCTTACGTCCAATTGTTGGAATCATTTGGAGAACTTGAAAGTATGAATTTATCTACCAAAACAAGGGGATTTATAATTGCAACATATTTTGACATTAGAAATTCAAAAATGGCGATGAAAACTTTACAAAAAACAATTATTGGAAATAAGACTTTAGAAGTTCATTTTACTATTTCCCGAGCTGGAAATCAAATCAATCAAGGAAGTATTGTAGTGTTTAATCTCGATGAAACAATTACCCAACAAATCATTTATGAAATGTTCTCACAATTTGGAGAAATAAAAGACATAAGGGAAACTCCGAATAAAAAGCATCACAGATTCATTGAATTTTATGATTCGCGTTCGGCTGAAAAAGCTCTTAAACAAATGAATAAAACTGAATTAAATGGAAAAAAATTAAAAATTGAATACTCCCGTCCTGGAGGAAAGGAAAATGGGTTTATAACTGAGGCCTTGATCGAAAATTTCAATAGTTTCGAACGTCAGAGAGCTCAAAGTGATCCTGGAAAATGTCCAGGGTGGGGAATTGTTAGATATAATTGCGATGAAGATATATTTCCGATTAAACAACGCCATAGAGCCCAAACCAATGTCATTAAATCAAAACGCTGCAGATCTTCCTTAATTTCTTTTCAAGACGAAATTGATTGTGAAACCCCTCAAGAAAATTCGTTGTTTTCGAGAACTCCTGAGCAAATTTTATCTGATAATACGTTATGTTCCGATTTGTATGACAATAGCAATGAGAATGTCTGTCTTTAAATTGTAATTTTTAACTCAATTCCTTTTGTTTTGAATGGGGCTTGGTTTAACATAAAACATTTAAAAAAAACAAAATTACATTCACCTCTTATGGATTTTGTTAGATAATTATTTGCTATCAATAATTTCGTTTTGTTTTGCCAAACGAGATTGGACATATTCCTCTTCTTGTTCGTGATTCTCGTTTGTTCTTTTTCGATGGGTTTTTGGTTTAAATTTTATTTGGGAGTGCTTTACCATTTTTTCATCATCTATTTCATCTTCAAAATGGTCGACATATTCAACGTGAATCGCTGGGGATGGGGTTGAATCACTTGGAATTTGGATTTCTTCTCCTTCGATTTCCATTTTCTGTTTTTCTTCAGCAGGAATCCCATACGACTCTTCGATCTTTTTAACTTTTGTGAGATCAGACAACGATTTGCGAAGATTTTTTATTAAATCATCTGTTCCATCGGGTGTTTTTTCTCGATTAAGGGGCGGGGTTGGTGTTCTTTCACTTTCTTCATATCCACACATCCGTTCTTGTTCTTTTGACATCTATTTCTTTCGTTTTTTCGTTTCTTTTTTTTAGTTTTGCAATCTTTTGATTTTTGTTTTTTTAATACCATTTTTCCATTTCTTTGTGTTATTCATACCCTTAAAATAACCCCACTTCACAAAGTAAAAATAGATAGTTACTAAATTCAAAAACGCAACACCAGCGGGTTAAGCCGTACCAAGAACATTACCGTCCATCATTTTTTAGTTGTTCACACCCAACGTTTTTACCATTCAATTCAAAAAATTGTGCTGAAACTTGGAAAAATGAACTAACCCCTAAAGTGAATCCCAAGCGATGAAGGCCAATGAGCGGAGTGTTGATTTGAAAATGATCGAAAGAAAACTTCGAGACGTTGTTGTTTTTTCAATTGCGGGTTTGACCCAAACAGTTATATTGATGAAATATTATCGGAGCAGTGTGACATTTGTTTAGATGTTGGCGTTGATAACTTTTCTCTTGACTCTTTCATCGACATTTTGTCGTTCGGCCAAAATAAATTGGAACAACAGTTTAAAATACATGTTGCATCAGTAAATTCTCTCCAAGAGCAATGCATCTTTGATGAAGAAAAGCATATGAGTATTATTCAACAAACAAAACAAAGAATGGAAAAAGCAAAAGACGACTTTAAACAAACGGAGAATGGATTAAATCAAATAACAGAAGAGGTTATGCAATTTGGTCAAAGGTTAATGGATTTAAAAGGAGAAGTAACAAAAGATAAAGAAGCTCTTGAAATAATTCGAATTTTCAGAAGAATGAATGACGAAGATTATAATGAAAAAAATTACGATATTGATTATCCTGATGTTGACTTTATTCTTAAAATTAAAAGATTAAAACAACTTTGCAGGGAATTAACAAATGAAAGTCTTATTTGGGGTATTCAACACGTTGGAGATTATTATAATTATTTGAATAAAAAACTCAATTCTGCTTTTGTTAAAGCCTTTGAAGATAATAATTTTATGGAAATGAAAGATAATGCCGAATTACTGTATTATTTGAATGGGGGAAATGAGAGTGTTGATTATTATATTTCAAATAATCAATTTTTACTTGATGAAGTTGAAGTCGCAGCGGATGAGAAATTGGCAAGTGAAAATGAAGAAATTTTAAATCAAGAATTGTGTATTCAAAACCAAAGAGTAGAAGCCTTTTTCAAGAAAATGATAAATAAAATTCAAATTGAAAAAAGAAATATCGACAAAATATTTGTCCAAAAAGGGATTGTTACCGAAGAGTTCATGAGACAAGTATTTGAATTCAGAATTCAAAATTTTTTATATATTTATTTGCATGAATCAAGTAAAACAACAATGGAATATTTATTTAAACTATACGATGTCGTTGACAAATCAGTTGCATTATTGGGGAAGAGTCTTGCAAATTCTTATATCATCAATATTAAATTTCTTATTGAAATGATTGAAAATTGTTTTAAAGAAGACATGGACGAATTCTATCAAGTTAATGAAATGGATTATATTCAAGAATTATTTAAAAACTTTAAAACAACATACGATAAGAACAAAAAGGAAATTAAAGTTGATTCTTCTTCTAAAGTCAATGTTGAAGGTATTGGTAAACTTATTGACACAAATGGAGTTAAAGAATTGATGAAACAATTCTCTTTTTCAATTAGTCGTGCTAAAATTCTTCGTCCAAGTAATGGACTTGTTAGTTTTATTTCTTCTTTATTTGAAGTCGTTTTGAATTGGATTGATGATGTCCTCAAAGATTCTATGGAAAAAATGGTGTGTTTAACTCAGAAATACAGCACAGAACCAACAAAATCTGTTGGATTTTTAAGAGGATTTTTGAGTGTTCTTCAAAATAATTGTGAATCGATGAATTTAATCAAAAACACATTTGAAAAGGAAATATTACCAAATTTAAAGTATTCCTTCCGTACGTACAATGAGTGCTCCAATGGTTTTAAAACAAAGGGAATCGAAATAGAATCGATTATTAACAAATCATTGGAGAACTTAAGTGATTGGATTGTAAAAGTTGTTGAGAAGGAATTGAAATATAAAAATGAATTCAAGTTTAAAGATGAAAGTGATATGACATGGGCACATTCACCTGCTTGCACAATGGTATGTAAAGAATTTTGTGAATATTTGGATGAATATATAAAATCAATTGACGAATTTATACGCGGCTTTAATCACAGAAACTTTATGGTATCATTCGGAAGAAAGTTATTTGAAAGATTTGTTGAAACATTGAAAGATTTGAAAATAACTCCATTTAGTGGGGGGTTTATATTTATGTATGACATTAGACGTATTTCGGATATCATTAGCAATTCTTCTTTCCCTTTAATTATCAAATCAATGTTTGAAAACTTAACAATGCTATTTAAAATATATTGTATTGACAAAGATAACGTTATCACAATAACCAACACCATTATTGCAGATGGTGGGTTCGAGTTTATTGATCCAAACGAAATGTTAAAATGTCGAACTGATTACAACAAAAAAATGTCAGTGGACCATGCGCAAGGAAATGCTCATTGAGTAATTTAATTATTTATAATTACCTTCCCACAATAACAAAAAATATAACATTTCAACAATTTTTTTTTAAAAAATCAAACAACGGAGAACTTGTTATTTTAATGAATGGTTTGAAGAGAAGAAAGAGTTCAAGCCAAATTAGAAGGAAGAAATCAATGGACTTTTCCAACCAAACGACTATTGACTCTTTCTTTACAAACAATAGAGCTAAACCTAAAAAAAAGGAAGTGATAATTATTCATGATTGTGATAAAAGAGAAAGAAGTGTCGAAAATGGCCTTATCGAAAATTGGATTTCAAGAGAATTAAGGGAATTCAAAAGGAGCGGTTCGGTAAATAAAAATTGTTGTGTTCTTTTGGAATATATCTCAAATGATGTCAAGGAAATTTGTGACGAATTAAATATTGGGTGGAAAGAACTTACAGTGGACGAATTAATGATGGAAATAAAAATGGGGAGCACACAAGAATTGGCAATTAATTCTGATTTTCACCAATTAACTGTTTATGAATTTGACGTTGAAACAAAAGATCAACTAAATCAAATTACAAGTCAAATACCATTTATCAATCATTTATTAATGTTTCGACTTAACCATTTTATAATAAGTGATTTGTCAAATTTAATATCTCATTGTGGATTATATTTATCAATAAGGGATGGAATTGACTATTCTATCGATCATATGTGTTCATGCGTAAAAAGGGAGGGAATGGGCTTAAATAAACCCCAAATGAAAAAGATATTTGAAATATTTAATTCCATTACGGATCCAGTATTTCATATATTACATTGCTTATTTCTTGTTCAAAAAGGAGTTTGTCAGTTAAGTTTAGATTCTGAAATCCTTCAACCCTTTGATTTAATTCAAAGGTTTTATTTAAAACAAATGACTGAGGAAGAAATGTTATTGTATTCCATTGCAAATATCGAACTAAGAAGTATGGTATATTGGTATTGTTTGTTAAATCAACCATTAAATGATCTTCAAAACATATATCGCCATTTCTGTTTGGCTGACATATTCAACTCAATAAAACCGATTTTTAAAACCGATTTGATTACTGAACTGAATTTAATGCATTCAATCATCCTTCCCATTTATTGCTCACCACAACCAATTAAAAAACAACAAAACATAAATGAGAAACAAACAAATTTTGAATTAAAATGTGAAACAAAAAAGAAATTTGAAAAGTGTTGCTTTTTCAGTAAAAGTACAATGCTATCAAGAAGACACTTTTCAGAAAATGTGTTTCCATTTCTGATTCGAACTTTATTAAATTCAAAATTGGATTATAGATCTGGAAATGAAAGATGTGAGTTTAAAAAACAATTTAACGATTTTTCCATTGAAGGAAGG
>NWBR01000852.1:20576-36875 GCA_002914575.1 Entamoeba moshkovskii
GTTTGAAGTTATTATCTCATCTTTTTATTCTTTTTGAAGTTTTGTTTTTCTTATTTTTTAACTTCAACTTTTTCGATTTCAATCCTCTCGTTAAATTATCATTTCTTTGTTATGTTAATTCATTTCGAATATCGTATTGACTTTTTTCATTGACAACTAACTTCCAATATTAACATCATCATTTGATCTTTCACTCCTTTCATCTTTTCATTTATTTTGAAAAATATTTGTGGTGAAATTAAACTAAAAAGTTATAAAAAATCACTCAAATTAGAACCAATCAGAATACCATTGGATTGTTCCATCAGCCCCAGTGGAATAAATCCATGGTAAATATGGATGGAAAACAATGTCAGTTCCACCAATTTTACCTTTTTTCTCATGACCAGTTAATTTGACGATTGGAATAAGAATTGGATCCAAAGTGATATCACTTGAGGCTGCCCCATGCATAATTTGAATTTCGGCATCATCTCCAATAGTAGCGAACAAAGGTAAATATGAATGAACATCAACAGCCCTTACTGGGGCAGTATGTAATCTCATAACCTTAAATGGATCTAATCCAGCTTGAAGATCATACCAAATACACTTTTTGTCAAATGAACTTACAATCAAGTGATCACCACATGGATGGAATACAATATCAGTTATACTTCTCGAGGGGACGTTAAGACGTTTTTGTGTTGCACCTTTTTGTAAATCAATAATAGCGATTTTAGATAGTGTAGCAATTGCAATCACTGCTTTTGTTGGATGGAAAACAGCGACCTGAATATAACCTTTTAAGTTTTTAACGGGATTTTGTGTTTTTTTGGTTGGGATATGATGAATTACACAATAACTATTTGAAGAACTACCAAAAACACAAGAAAGATAAGAACCTTTGTGGTGAATTGAAATGCGTTTAACAAGATGTGGATGGTGAATTGCCAAAATAATTCCTTTCGATTTTAAATCATCACTTGGAGTAACAAATGATGGTTTATTTTCAAATATTTCTGTTTTTATTTCATCCAAATCGTACATTGAATAATCTGCTTCAATATCTCTAATGTCAAGTTGTATTCCATACACATATTCTCCAACTCCAACAAACAAGACATCATCTTTTCCCCATTGAATATCACGAATTGCTTCTTCAAATTGAATTCTTTTAATTTCCATTCCGGTGATTGCCTCAGTTATAATAATTACACCTTCATCTCCTCCTGCGACAACAAATTCCCCTAATGGATCAATGGCGATACATCTCATTACCTCTTTCACTTTAACAACTCCATTTCTATTTGAAGGGAATGGGCGTAATTCTTCTAATGGTGGAAGAACAGTTTCTTTCAATGGATCTCTTCTTTCAGGAACTTTAACCAATCTTCTTGGGGCAACATAGAGTTGTAAACATCTTGAGTATACATCATTTAATAAGTTAGAATATTGTGGAATGTCCATTAATCTATCAAAGTCACTATTATTATCACTCTTATACTCTGGGGCTGGATGATATGAGGCGGAATTTCCAGGAAGTTTCATTGGGGGTAATGGGAGGTGATATTTTCTTTTCTTTGTTCCACTTCCCCAAATATCCTTAACTCTTGCTTTTTTACTTACTTGTTGTGGCAAAGTAATGAATTGTTTTCTCAATTTCGCAGCAAGTTTCTTTACCAAAATATGTTCTTTCTGAGATGGAATAAATCTTTGTTTGGGAGGGGTGTAATCATTTAATGGGATCATCCAATCATCATAAGTGTATGAAACGGCTGGGTATTCTTGTTCAAGCGTAGAATCAGTTTTATTCGAAATAATTGCATTTACCAATCTGATATCGTCTGCTGTCAATACTGTGGCATTACCATATTCATCATAAACAGTTCTATAATAATTAGGATCATCAGTCATAGCGAGGAATTGATCGATGGAGTCTAATTTTCCTTTAGTGGGCTTTGGAAGAGGTTTTCCAGCATGGTCATAACCTTGATGTTCTAATTCATCGTACCATTCCAAAGGAATATTTCCGAGGGTATCAACAGACTCTTCATCGGAAGTATTGACATCATCATTTTCATTGTCATAAATATCTCTGACAGACATTCAATAATAATTAATAATTCTTTTTTTTAGGGTTTTTTTCATTTTTGTTTTTTTCTTTTAAAACAAATTAAATAACACAAAAATTCAAAATTAGTCATCCATTTCTTCAATTTTGTCGGCAAAGACACTCTCCAAATAACCATCCCAAACTGGATCGTCAAAATTATCTAAATGTGGTAATACTTCTTTCATCAATGGGTCTTTAATTGTTATTTCCTGGCAATTCTTTTGGTAAATATTTTTTTTCAGAGCAGGAAATAGAGTTGCAAGAAGTGCTTTGTAAGTTGAATACCTCTTTCCATCAATAATAAGTGAAATATTTCCTTTATCATATGTGTGGATTCGTTTCCATTCTTCATATTTTCTACAGTACAATCCGACTATTTCCTCACAACTGTATTGCTCCAATTCTTTTTTCTTTTCCTCCTTCTGTTGTTTGTTTGGGTAATAATTAATAAGTTGTTCCAACACAGTTGGGATTTGTTGTTGTAATACAACTCGATTTCCGAAAAAAGTAGTTCCAGTTATCATCATAATAATTATTGGGGCAACAACTGAACTTTTCAAATTAAGTCTGACTATCTTCACTTTGTTTTCAATTAATTCATTAAAAAATGGTAATTTTTGAAGCAAAAACAAATTGTAGTATAAAATTTTATCATCACATCTAATTGTAAATACATCATTATCATATCCAATGGTCATAGCAAAATGGATGGTTTGATAAAACCTTGGGATTGTCCCATTACTCATAATTTTACCATTTATAATAAAATCATTCGTTACTGAAACGGACTGTTTGGTATTTGGATTAATTTCAATTTCCGTTTCAAATAATGAAATGATATCAGCAACTAAATCAATAAGAATATGTGTTTTTCCTTCACACATTACAAATAAATAACCATCATTATTTAATATTTTGAGAATGTAAACTGGAGGGATTCTATCAAAAATTCGGAATTGTTTTTCAACCCATTTTTTCCCATCATAAAAATTAACTACATTTGAGTATTGACTAAAACTCATTACTTGCCTTCTATTATCATTGGTATTAGGAAAACGTTTATCAATGTTTAAGAGAGTTACCATTCCTTTTATATTTACAATAATATCAGAATCTGTTGAAATAACACTTTCATTAATTCTATGGAAAGGAGCAAAACTCTTTAGTTCGGCCTGATACAATACCTTTTGGGTTGGATCTTCAGGTTTTCCTGAAATAACAACTAATGTGTCTTTATATATGCAATAGTTCCAATCATTCATTAATATATCAATTGGCTCAATAATTCTCAAATCATCTTTCAAATTCCATCGAATAATAACAGTATTATTATTTCTATTTACCAAATATACAATCCCGTCTGTGAACTGAGTTTTTTCGCAAGTGAACAAATCCCAATTGAAAGTGTCTGACAATTCTTTTTGATTAACAATTGTAACTGAATTATTTTCTAATAATCCATAATAAATCTTCTTATTCATAATCCAAATCCCGAAAGTCTCTTTATTATTTCTAAAGAATTGGCAATTAGAAGGAATTTCTCCGTCGGTAAGTTGTTTAATTTCTTCAGAACATAAATATTTTGGGGTTTGTTTAACAAGAAAAGGTTCAACTTTTCCTCCTTTAATAACACATTGGTCCGCAGTTAATCCTTCAGAATTAGTAATTTCCAAATCGAATCCAATGGAAAGAAGATATTTAACGATTTTTTCATCATCCCTTTTAACGGCCATATGCATTAAACTATTTCCATTAAATAAATTATTGATTTTCTTTGGGTCTAAATCAACAATCATTTTGAATAACTCAAAATTTGAGACAACCGATTCAAATAAGGCATTATTAAAAGAACAACCAAGCTCAACAGCTTTTCTAATAACACTTAAATCGCTTCTTGGGCTAACAGAAACATCACAAAAAGAAAAATCTCTTTTTTGAGAACCTTTCATAAACTCTTCCAACATCTCTAAATCACCAAAAGCCATTAAAGCAGAAAAAATAAGTTTAATTCTATCAGGAATTAATTGTTTAATTTCAGGTAAAGAACAAATATAACTAAATAATGGTTTTTGTTTTGCAGTAATACAATTTTTTAATATCTGTGGGAAATGTATTTGGACGGCATCCTTTGGTTTATTTTTAAGATCCCTTAAATACATCTGATATATTTCTTCAAATAATCCAATATTCCCAACGGTCCCAAGCATCTCCAGAGCCCTAAATATTTCAGTTTTGCTTATATTTTTTTTTATTATATCCAATAATATTGACTTCTTATTTGTTGTTATTTCTCCTAACAATAAAACATTTATTAAAGTTGAGGCCATTACTCCTGTTATTTGCACTAAATTCATTACAAAATTATATCCTTCAATATCCCCAGTTCGGCAAGCTGCAATTAACATATTTTCTCGATTTGAGTTAACTTTATGTTTGATATCCTTTTGAACTAAAGTTCTTAATAGAGGGGTGTTGTGCGAATAAATCAAAGCAGCGAAGTCTGATTCTTTTTCATTTGGCAAATAATGGAATAACGAGGGCGGTAATCTACCTAATTCTAATTCACCAATTGTTTGAATATAAAAAGGAGTGTTAGTGGGATATGAAAATAAAAAAGGGAAAATACCATCATTAATATCAATAATTGAATCATTTGGAGAATACAATCTAATACCAAAATCGTTACTTGAAAATGGATACTTGTGTTTTAAAACTCCATCAACATAAAATTCAGTCTCGGACCCATCAAACCTAACGGCAACAACAGTATTTTGATTGATTGGGTTAAATTTATCAATTAATTGCGAAGTAGTAACTGATCCATCAAATAAGAAAGTAAAAGCCTTTCCCGTATTGGTCCCCATAATTTCGAGTTCAAATGAACTCCCTTTTTTTGGAATTAATTCAATAACGACTGGATTTTTAATAGTAAGGGTGGGACTTGAATACCTCTTTCCCGCCTCAAAAAAGTAATGATTGTCACACCTTGGAATATCCAATATACCATGATATTCATACGGTAATTTTTCTGCGTTTGGTATGACTGTGGAAAACATTTTTGCAAGTTCAACATGCCCATTATGAAGTAAAACTCTATACAATCCCTTAGAATCCACACACTTATTCATTTGTAATACTTCTTCAATACCATGGATGGCAGCTGCGATTTGAACTGAAGGGACATTAGTTTCTTCTAAAGATTTCTTTGGTAGTTTAGATATTAACAATTGATTATTTTGATACACCAAATCACTTATTGACATCAGTCTTAACAATTTTGTTTTTTTAAAGATTCCGATCCAGTTTTAATTTTTGGTTTGGCAAAACACAAAGCGAGATATTTTTAGATAATAATACCGGAAATTTCTTTTTTTTTTAAAGTGAAGTTTTGTTTTTGAACTGCCTCTTCTCTTTCACTCCTTTTTTTACTAAATTTTTGTATTTCGAGTTTTGAGGTATTACTTTCCTAAAAATATCAAATTTGAGATTAATAACAAAAATCTAAAATCGAAAATTGAAAAGAAATTTTTGGACTCGCAATTAAAACCCTTGTAACTTTGAATGGACGAAGTCTCCTTAGCTGATTGCGATTATTCTACTTTTTTAGGAGAAGAATTAAAATACACACTGGATATTCAATTATTTAATGGAAAGGGAAATGGAGATCAAACTATTCATTACAAAGATGAAATGACTTTAATAACCGAAATTGACGGAATTGTAAATTTTTCTATTTTGCCGATAAAGTGGGAATTAATTCTTTCTTCTCGGGAAATTATTAACGACGCTTTGGGGGTCATTGAGGAAAAACTCTTTGGTGAACTCCAACCCGACTCACTGTTCAATAAGTCAATGTGGAATATTTTAAATGAACGCCCCACTTACGACTTTTTTAAAGAAAAATTAACAGAAATTGTTGGTCCTTCTTCGGCTCAGTATGCATCAGAGTTGTGGAAAACACTTATTTATATTCAAAGCATGTAATTTAATCCTTACCACTTCATTTCTAAAGTTTTTTATTTTATTTGGTGCTGTTAATCTAAAAAAAAAATGAACAAAAAAAATGAAATAAATCCAATGAATATCGGGGCACCACTTAAAATTTTTCACGAAAGCAAAGGTACAATTGTTTCAATTGAAGTTAAAACTGGAGAGTTGTATCGTGGTAAAATGGTAGAAACTGAAGACAATATGAACTGCCAATTAAGAGTTTGTTAAATAATTTTATTTGTTATAATCCCATCGACTTACGCCACAGGACGTTACTATCACTTCAAAAGACGGAAGTCAATCGAGAACAGAATACATTTTCATCCGTGGAAATCAAATTAGATTCATTGTACTTCCCGAAATGTTTAAAAATTCCCCATGTTTGAAGTCAAGTGAATTAAAAAAACATGTCCAAGCCAAAAAACCAAAGAAAAATAAAAAATCAACCAAACCTTCAAAATAATTTTTAACTATTCTGATTATTTAACTATTCATCTCCCACTTTTTATAAATCCACATCTACTCTTCACAAAATATTTTCTTTATCTTTTCTTTTTGATCCACAGCCAATTCAGTTGGAAATATAACATTCAATTTGATAATAAGCAATCCCCTTCCATTTTTTGTCATCATTCCTTTATTGCTTATTGTCACGACTTTTCCTTCTTTAAATTGATTTTGTAATTTAACATCTACCATTTCACCATCGATATTCTCGAACTCTATACATAACAAAGAAAGGTATTCGTCTAAATTCACATCCATTGAATATATCAAATCGTTACCACTCAGCTCAAAAACATCATGTTGTTTGGCCTTAATAGTAAAAACTAAATCACCATTTTCAAATCCATGCCTTTTGTTTCCTTGTGCCTCAAATCGTAATTTCGTCCCGACCTTTAATCCAGCAGGAATTTCAACGTCAATTCTCTTGGTTTCAATAAATTGCTCACCACTTTCCCTAACTACCCTCTTATAACCAACGTCTTTTGTTGTCCCAAAATACAATTCCTCTAATGTTAAAAAAAGGTCTACAGTTAAATCTTGTAGTTTTTCTCTTCTTTGTTGGTTAAAAAATCTTCTTTCAAACCCACCAAATCCCCCGAACATTTCTTCAAAAAAACTAAATGGATCTGCACCAAATCCCCCACTCCTAAATACAAATGGAGCACCACCTTGGAAACCTGAGTTTGTTGGTGTTGAAACTCTCCTCAACCCTTCTTTTCCAAACTGGTCATATAATTTTCTTTTTTCTTTGTCGGCAAGTGTTTGGTAAGCTTCTGTGATTTCCTTAAACTTTTCTTCTGCGGCATTATCCCCAGGATTTTTATCGGGATGATACTTTAGTGCTTTTTTTCTGTATGCCTTCTTCAACTCTTCATCATTGGCAGTTTTGTTCACACCAAGAATTGTATAATAGTCTTCAGTCATAGATAACGGACTTGCAATTTCCAAGTTTTGACCAAAAAAAAGTAATGGACAAATTTTTAAAATTTTTTCCTCATTTCTTTTCAAAGTGGGGAATTGAATTTGTTTTCACAACCTCAATTCCATAATGAAATAAAAAGCAAATTGAAACACGGCAGCATTACCTTTTGAGGAGGAATCAATAACAGTCTTCCAAAAAAAGAATCGCACTGTGCACAAACCAAGTGTTCACTTGCAAATTGTGTTTCTTTAACAGCAAAAGTAATCAAATAACACAACAACAGAATAAATATTGTTTTCATTTTCCTTTGCCAAATTACACTCTTTTCTTCTCTTAAATACATCACCGTGATTGGATATCGACCAAAAAGAAAACGATCATGTTGAACTTGAAAATAATGCGAAAACTTAAAATTAGCGAGAAGCAACAAGAAAAAAACAAAAGTAAAAATCAACAAAAAATTAAAAAATTAAAAAAATTAAAAAGAAAGAAACTAAAAAATCATAGTTTTTAAAAAAGAAATGAAATTCATCTTGTTTTTATGTTTAATTATTATGTCATTGGCATCATTTGAATTTGACGATTTTGAAGATGACTTTGATGATTATGACGATCTCTTTGATGACGACGATGAAGATTTTCTCGATGAAATGGATGAGGATGATTTTCTTGAAGAAATGGACGATGATGACAACGAAGATTTCGATGATGAATATGATTTAGAACAAGACCCAAATGCTGCTCCTCAAGGTGGTGCTGATCCAAATGCCGCTCCTCAAGGTGGTGCCGATCCAAATGCCGCTCCTCAAGGTGGTGCTGGAGGAGCTGCTGGTTCATGGTCCCAAGAAGCTGAAGCCCAAGGACCCCAATCGCCAAATGCAATTATCATATCTGGCCAAAGATTAGTTGCAGAAATGCAAGCCACAAGATAAAATACCATTTTTTAAGAAATTTCATTGATATTTTTATTCAATCAACTTCGATTAATTGTTTTAAATAAATAACAAAAAGAAATAAAAATTAACACACAAATAATTATTTCACTCAAAAAATAATAAATGGTATTTAGTTGGTTTTATCTTTTTTCGACTTTTTAGGTGTTTGTTGCTTTTTAGCGTCTTTTTTCATTTCTTTTTTAGAGTCTTTCTTGATTTGTGGCTTTTTTTCTTCTTCTTTTAAAATTGGGTGTGTGTGTTCATTTTCGTTTATGGCTTTACTCTGTTTTTTCTTTTCAAACTTTTTGGGAGTACTTTTCTTTCCAATTGGTTCTTCCTCTTTATTTTCATTCGACCTCTCTTCTGTTTTTACTAATTTCATACTTTTTTCTGTTTCTTCAATCAACTTATGAACAGTATTCTTTCCGATGTCATTTACAAATCGTACAGACCTCAATGGAAGTTTCAGAGTATCAAATTTATGTTCAACACTCTTCCAACCGTCTGACATCCTTTATTCATTTTTTAAGTGTCTTGTGCTTAATTTCTTTTTTTCTATTTAATTATAGTTTTTTTATTATTTTTTTACTATTTATTTCATTTTATTTCCCAAGACCAACTCCAACCCTATTCAGATCTCAATAAAACTTGACCTAAATAGTTGTTTCATCGTGTTAATGAAGGAATACTACATCACTGCCAGATGCACCGATAAAGCTCACAACCCAAATGAAATCTTCAGATCAAGAGTTTTTGCTCCAAACTATGTCGTCGCTAAATCTAAATTCTGGATGATGTTAAAGAAACAACACAAAGTTAAGAAGATCAATGCTGAACTCCTTCAATGCCAACCAATCTTCGAAAAGAACCCAACTGTTGTCAAGAACTATCAAATTTTCTTGAGATATGTTTCCTCTGGAGGAATTCACAACATCACCAAACAATACAGAGACGTTACAAGAGTTGGTGCTGTTAGACAAATGTACAACGATCTTGCTTCTCAATACAGAACCAGACAAGATAAAATTCAATTGATTAGCATTACAACCGTTGGTGATAAAGCCATCAAGAATCCAGTTCTCCATCAATTTGTTGGACATCACGTTAAATTCCCAATGGTCCATTGTAAACCAGTTCTTGCTTCAAAGAGATTCAATATCCCAATTAAAGCTGGTAAACTTACTACTAAACTTTGCTAATGGAGTTTAAGTCTGGGCATTTGTTATGTGTTGGTTATTTTTTTGTTATTTGTTTGGGCCAATTTTGTGTTGTCAAAAAATGTTTTTTGTGAAATCTGAAAGAAATAAACCACAAATCAAAGTCCCCTCGAATTTTTTAGTTCTTTTTTCAAATCTACAAATTTTCAAATTTACTGCGAAAATGCCCAAAGCAATTATTGAACAATTTTATATGATGTCAGTTTCTATGTACCTTTATGACTTTGAGTCTTTGAGAAGATTTTGTTTTGTAAGCAAAAAATGTCAAGAGGCTACTGCTGCGTTAAAAATTAACCCAAATTTTCAAGATTCATTGTACTATAGAAAGAAGTGTTGTTTAAAAGAAAGAACTGAGTTATTTAAAAAAGAATTAAAGTTTTTCTGTAATGTTGATACCTTGAGGGGATCTTTTAGTATGATCTCTTCTTTTCCCAAAGAAACAATCCAAAGTTACTCATTGTTTGATTTGTTCCACGAAGGGTGTGGAAGTGGTGATCTTTTCAGGGAAATCCAACCAAAAATTACTGCACTAGAATTTGTTTCAAATGGAAGGTTTGAGGGAACTGCTGATATGCCTTTATTAAAGAAATTTAAAGTTATCTTTTTGAATGAAGGTTCTTCTAATTCAAATGTATTGAAGAATTATATTGACAAATTAATCGATGTTGTTTCAAAACCAACTTTAAGAAATTTACAACATTTCATCCTGATTTGTTTTGGTTTGGATGACATGTTTATTCCATTGTTAAAAGCCATTAAAGACGCTCATTTTGATTGTCAGATTGGTATTTGTGTTAAAGGAAATGTTTCTGAGGAGAATGCAAAAGCATTTACAAAATATGCAACTGTTATCCAAACATCAAAAGAAGCTATGTTCTATGGTGAACTTGACAAAGAATTGAGAGTTGTTGCTCTCAAAGATCTTTAATTTCTTATTGAAGCCTTCATTAATATTTTCAGTTCTTTTGTGTTTGAACAACGAAGTTGATCATAAAAAGGAGTTAAATCAACCTTGGGTATTCATTAAAACAAAAAATAATGTTGAAGAGAAAATTTAAAATAAATTTATTGAAGAATTGGTTTCTTTTCTTCTGCTTCAGCTTGCTTATCTCTTTCAATTTGTTGGACAATTTCGGCTAATTTCGCATCATCTAACATAGTTAATTTATGGTCACGAGTAAAAACTGCAACATCAATATTATTTTTACTTTCAACAACCTCTAAAAGAGCTCTCACAACAACTACAACAGCTTTGTCAAGTTCCATATTATCTTCATATCCTTTAACCAAATATTCATCAACAGTTTTTGCATTTCTTCCAACAACGTGGGCCTTCCATTCAGTCCAAGTTCCAGCTGGATCAGTTTGATATAATCTTGGAGTTCCATCTGGGTCAAATCCTCCAATCAATGTTGAAATACCAAATGGACGACTTCCTCCTTGTTGGGTATATTTTTGTTGATAGTTTGCAACGGCTTTTGTAACATACTCAACGGTAGGTGCATCTTCCATTGACATACGATAATTTTGAGCTTCGAGTCTGGCCTTATTAATTAAAACACGTGCATCAGCAGTTAAACCAGCGAAAGTGGTGTAGATATGTTGGTCGATTTGTTGAATTTTTCTAACGGTTCTTGGGTCTTGTAACTTTGCAATTGATTTCTTTTCTACACCAAAAATGATTATATCTTTTCCTTTTATGCCAACAGACACCAACCCTTTACTGACTGCTTCAAGCGCATATTCTACTTGAAACAAATGCCCATTTGGCGAAAACACAGTGATGGCTCTATCGTATGACATTTTTTATTATTTTTATTATTTAAAAGTTTATTGAAGTTTTCATTTTTATTTTTTTCTTTTTGCAATAACAAAATTATTCAATAACACTCTTTCGAAAAACATTATTTGAACTCTTTTTGTTTTTCCAGTAGGGTTTTTGGCAAGCACAATGAAATAAGAAAAACTACAAAAAACAATTTGGAATAACCAAACAAAGAAATTGAACAATAATTTTGACAGAATTCCAGTAATTTTTGAAAGGGTTTAAAAATATTTCGAAGGGAGTAACAAAGGAAAAATAGTTTTTCGTCCAATGATTTGAGTCGCTTGCAACTTTAGCACTCACAACAATAATGCTATTTATAAAACATTAATTTTGAAAGTTTCACAACGAGTTTCAGAAAAATTACAAGGCAAATAAGAAGAAACTAACTTGAACAAGGGTATTTGGTTTTTGGGATGAAGAATGGAAACAAAAATTACAATAACGAAGGTGGCATTTTCTGTTAATTCAAAAATTCTTATTTAATTCTTATTTAAGCTTTGCCAATTGAACTCCTTAATCATGACTGAACGACGTCACGTCCACCAACGCAACGATTTATTAATTGCAAAAAAACCTGAATTACCACTTCCATCATTAGAAGTAACATCATTAGGGGATTGTAAATATGAAAATATCTATGCTAAACCAGAACCATTTGTAAATGGAATGACTATGGCAATGTCAGCGATTAAAATTGATGGAATTCCAGTCAACGAATGTGAAGTAGATTTAGCGGGACCAATGGAAAAAATCTTTTATATTCCAGAAAGAACTAAAGTAGGTATTGTTACTTGTGGAGGGTTATGTCCTGGTTTAAATAATGTAATTAGAGGATTAGTTATGAATCTTCAAAACCGATATGGAGTAAAACAAATTTATGGATTAAAATATGGGTATGAAGGTCTTGTTCCTGAATTATCAGAACAAATTAAATTAGATATTAATGGTGTTGGTGATATTCATCAAAAAGGTGGAAGTGTTTTAGGGACATCAAGAGGAGCACAAGATCCAAGAGTTATGGCCCAATTCCTTATTGATAATAATTTTAATATCTTATTTACTTTAGGTGGTGATGGTACTTTGTCTGGCGCTAATGAAATTAATAAAGAATTAAGAAGAAGAAAAGCTCCTATTGCTGTTGTTGGTATTCCTAAAACTATTGACAATGATATTTGTTATACTGACGCGACTTTTGGTTTTAATACTGCCGTCGAATTAGCACAAGAAGCTATTAATTCAGTTCATTATGAAGCCAAATCAGCAAAGAATGGAATTGGAATTGTCAAATTAATGGGTAGAGATGCTGGATTTATTGCCCTTTATGCTTCAGTTGCATCAGGAGATGTTAATTTAGTATTAATACCTGAAGTTGATACGCCAATAGAAGAAGTACTTCGTATGACCGAAAGAAGATTAATGTCAAAAGACCATATTGTTATAGTAGTTGCAGAAGGAGCTTGTCAAAACTTAAAACCAAAAGATTTAGATTTGGGAAGTGATAAATCAGGAAATGCAGTTCATTGGGACGCAACAACTTATTTGAGACAAGAAATAAAGAAGTATTTGGATAATAAAAAGATTGAACATACCATTAAATTCGTTGATCCTTCTTATATGATTAGATCTGCTCCTTGTAGTGCTGCTGATGCTCACTTCTGTTTGTGTCTTGCAAATGCTGCTGTTCACGTTGCAATGGCAGGAAAGACGGGATTGGTTATTTGTCATCATCATAATAATTTTGTTTCAGTTCCAATTGAAAGAGCGACTTATTATTTGAAAAGAGTAAATCCAGAAGGACCCATGTTATCAATGATGAAGTCAATTGAGTTAATTGAATAATTTGAGTTAATAAAAAAAACCAAAAAAAGATGATTTTTTAAAAATTTTGTTTTACCGAATACTTTGATTTCTTGTTTTTTTTTCAAAAGTTGTTCTGGAAAACTCCAAAATTAGACGAATTGTTGATTCGAGGTTTTAAATGTTTTATCAAAAATTTGTTCGATCTTGAAATCTTTTTATCATGACGCTTTGTTGTATTCTTTATTTTGCTTTGTTTTTTGGTTTTGGAAATGCTGAATGTCTTTGCGAACCAAAAGGAACTTCGTGTACTTTGGGATATAATAATTATTGTGGGACAGGTTATTGTTCCCATTTGCTATTAAATTCAAGTTCTTTTGAATTGACATGGACTTGCATTAATAATAATGGAGGAATAACACCAATAATTCAAATAAATAGTTCTGTAATTGATTTAAACTTAGAGAAAGGAGTTTATCGTTGGTATGCTCTGGAAATTGTGAAAGATGGGGCATTGGTTTATTTAATTGGAGATTATCGAGTCGATTTTATTAAACCAATCTATTTATTATCAGGTTATGGGGCAAAAATTGTTTTGAAACAAGAAACATTTTTTGAAAATTATTATTGGTATATTGATTATGGAAGCGGATCAAAAACACTTGATTTTGATTTTTACAATCGAACAACTTTCTACAATTTTGATCTTTTTATTTATTTCTCCCAATTAACATTCAAAGACAATGTCTATTTTTATAAAAGTTATTTAGATATAAGGTTTGGAACAAAATTTCAAAGTGTTAAGTTGTTCGATTGTGAAAATTCAAATGTGAATATTGATTCTGTTGATTCTTTAAATCTTTTTCAAACACAAATAAAATCAAATTCTAAATGGGGGATAAGGGGAAATAATAGAAACACTATTTGCACAAATACAATTGAAGTAACTAATTCGAATGTTACATTTGAAGATAATTCAACTATGAAATGTTGTTTTAATACAGAAGATATTAATTCATATTTTTTCATTAGAAATGGAGTTACATGTTGTTTATCTCGTTATGAATTTGGAAATAAAAACATTATAATATCTGGAAATGGAAATAAAATAATAGTTAATTTATTGATTGTTAGAAGTATTTTCGAAAATATGAATCAATTCATTCCAAAAGGATACCATTTATACAATTCTGTTTCAATTATTCTCAATTCAACGGGAACAACGACATATCAAACAATTGAATTAAATGATAACAGTGAATTAATAATAAATGGAATTACAATAACTATCCTAAAATTGAAATGTAATGGAAATGGTATTTTGAAAGTAATAAATGGCGCAACATTAACAATAAATTCTAATCCTTCTAATTTCTATGATTCTTGCCGATTAATAGTTGAAAATTCAACCTTTAAATTACTTAATAGAATTAATTTCTATAATATTTCATCTCTTACTTTATTTAATTCTTTTGTACATTTATCTTCAAATTACGGAATTAGTTTATTTAACAAATCTTGTGTTACTATTGAAAATACTCTTAACTCAACAAATACTGTATTAAATCCAAATTTCTTCTTATTTTCAACATATGATGAATCACAACTGTTATTTAAAAATGGATATCAATCAAATGGAATTATTTCAAATCAACAAAGAGAAAACTCTTCAATTATTATTGAAGATAATTGTCAAGTTGAATTAACAACTATTTATTATCAAGACTTCAATCCAAAATTAGATATCGGAAATAATTCTAATTTGAAACTTGAATATTTAACAATAAATGGAAGTGATATTGAATCAATTAATATAAATGAGAAAGTAACGTACAAAGGATATTATTTGATTGGTGATTATGAATTGAATGTTAATAAAACAAATGAATATGGATTTATTGGAGGACAAAGAAATGTTAATGTGAATATTGAATCTGATGTTGAATGTTATTTTAGAACTAATAACAAAACAACTATTGTTGTTAATAGATCAAATATCACAAATACAAAATATTCAGTATTAGATTATACGGATATATCATATATTAACAATACTTCATTGTTTTTGCACAATAATTTCGAATTACAGAACTCAATTATTTCGTTTAAAGAATCTCATTTTAGTGGCAATAGCCAAATCAATTTGCATCACTCATCTGTTATTTTTGAAGGAAATTGTCAGATTGAAGGAAACCCATCAATTTCCTTTGGCTCACTTCCAGTTACAATGACAATAAAAGACAACACGATTATAAATAAAAATTGTTTGAGTATTACTGGATCTATTGGTACAATTATTATTGAAAAATATAGTTATGTTTATTTGTGTTCATTACATTATAACTATTGGAATAAAATTGTGATTGGAACTGATTCTTTGTTGAGATTAAAAATTCTTCACTTACAAAGGGGTTATTTAACAACAATAGAAAGAAGTATTGATTATGAAATTGATTCATTAATTCTTCCAAATTTCATTAAAATTAACAAACCATTAAATGAAGAAATTGAAACAAATGTTAATACAACATCATACACAAAACCTTCAATATTGAGATATTCAACAAATGGAATTATTTACAACATCAATCAATCTCCTCAAACAAAAATATATTTATTAAATACAATAAATATTTATTCTTACTACAACATTCCAATAATAACAAATATTGGAGGTTTTTATGTTGAATCAACCAATCCAATTTATTATTATTATCGATCTCAACGTCTAATTGAGTTAGAAATTAATTCATTTTACTATTTACTTAGGATTAGATTTACAAATGAAAAATTCTTATTATACTCGAAATCAGGTTTTTATGGTTATGGAACATGTAATTTCTTATTATTTAATCCAAGTAGTTCAACTTGTATTGGAAAATTATCATATTGTGATGTTGGTTATTATAGAAATGATATTAGATGTCTTAAATGCAAAACAAATTGTACATTCTGTTTTAATAACACAATATGTGAAAGATGTAATGATGGATATATTTTAACACCAA
>NWBR01000860.1:1781-21641 GCA_002914575.1 Entamoeba moshkovskii
ATTTTGATTAAAAATAAATGTATTTGTTCTTATCATTGTAGAATAGCTCGCATTTAACTTATTAAATCGGAAAGAAGCATCGCAATCATTTATTTTTAAGACAGAATTAATAAAAGAAGCGATTGATTTACATTGCGCTTTTGAGAGTTTTAATAATGAAAATAAGTAAATTTGAATTATACTCACAATTTTCTTTTTATATTTGTTTATTTTGTCAATCTCTGCTTTTGTGCTTAATAACTCTTGTCCGCGAAACAGACTATTGATTTCTTCCTCAAATAATTGAACATCAAAAGAATCGTTGTAAAAAACATTACACAGAATATTTTTTGAAATCCCATATAAATCCCAACTATCAATTTTACTTAAAATGTTGGTATCATCAATGTTTTCTTTGATTATCTGCTCCTCTCTTCCCCTTTCTTCGAATTCTTCTTGTTCATTGAATACTTCAAAATAGTTTTCCACTTCTTCAAATCCTTGTAATTCACCATTTTCCACTTCTGCAAATCCATCAACTTCACCATTTTCCACTTCTTCAAATCCTTGTAATTCACCATTTTCCACTTCTGCAAATCCTTGTAATTCACCATTTTCCACTTCTGCAAATCCATCAACTTCACCATTTTCCACTTCTTCAAATCCCACTTGTTTTTCAAACACTCTTTTTTTTTCAATTAAATTAATTACTTCATCCATAAAATTATTTATGGGGGCGGGGTGTTTCTTCTTTTCAGCCAACACCCTTTTATATTTATGGTCGGGAATACTTCTTACTTTCCTTTGGCTGCCTATGTAATTTTCATAATTTCTTAATAAATCATCCCTTACACTTTCAAAAAAACTATTTGGACCATCAAATTCAATGAGTAATTTATTCATCTCCTCTTTGAACTGACCATTTGATAGAAATTTATTGTAGTGGATTGTTCCTCTGGATTTTCCAAACCATCGGTTACAGTGAAAACAATACATGTAACGGATATTTTTGTTTTTTCCAGTTTTTTTTGAAAATGTTACAATTCCCTTTTTGAGACGCTCAATCTGGGTTTTAGTTTTTATAAAAAAGGTTGGTTCCTCGGACATAACTTAATTACACAATTCTCAGTTTTATATTTTTTTCTCGCAAAAAAATATTTTTTTTACCATTTTTCATTAAAAAATATAAAAAATATTCTTTATGCTGTAAAAATAAAAAGTGTCCGCTAAAAATTAAATTTGGGAGACCCTGTTGGGAGACCAAGCTTTAAATATAAATATATTTTGAAGAAAATTACAGAACATTCTTTGTTTTTTTGTGTCAAGTGTCTTTGGGTCAAATGTCAGTTAACCATTTAATAATTCTTAAATCATTCTTTGAAAATGAAATTATGTGATTTTAATGAAACAAAGGAATGATTTATTGATAAAGTAATAATTTAAACCAAACTCTAAATATTTCAAAAATGTTGCAAATGTGTTGTTTTTCTTAAGTTCTAGTGTGAAAAATTTTCCTTTTTTTCATTGTGGGCCAATTAACAAAACAAAAAGTAGTTTGTTTACTTAAATTTTCAAACATCACTTCTTGTTGATTTAAAACTTTGGTTTTGAGAATTGATGAATTAAGAAGATTCTTACGAAATTTGTTTTATTTAAAATTGGCGTTTGAACTAAAAAAAATTAACAAACTCAAACAGAAATGAGAAGACAATTAGACTCCTATTCGATGTTAATATGTTCAAAACATTTTAAAAGTATTTCAGATATGATTAATATCACATTAGTTAATTCGAAATTCAAAGATAATATTGATAAATTTCATTTTAATCCATTTCAAATTAATCAGAAATCAAGAAAGTATTTTAATAATTTACAAACTCAATGGTTATTTGAGAGAAATGATAAAATATATTCAGATGGTGATATTAGTAGTTATTATGTGTATTATCAAATAAATTATCATGATTATTTAACAATGAAAGACAAATATCAAAATATCAAATTCAGAAGAATTATTTACACTAGAGATGATAGATTGAAATACGGAAATAAAATACCAGATGTTGTTGATAAATTAGATGGTTATCCTTTTTCTTATTCAAATATTAAAGAAATCAAAATACCAGATTCAATAGTTGAAATTGGTAATTATTCTTTTGAACGTTGCAAATCATTAACATCAATAACAATATCATCAAGATTAACTAAGATTGGTAAAGGAACGTTTTCTGAATGTTTAGAATTGTCATCAATAACATTACCAAGTGTTTTAAATTCTTTGAATATAGATTTATTTCAATATTGCAGCCAATTAACAACAATAGAATATTCACCATTTGTTGTTAATTTGGATGATTATATGTTGTATGAATCAAAAAGTTTTTCTACTATTTCAATGTCAACATCAATTACAAGAATTGGAGATTATTGTTTTAGTTATTGCATGTTAACATCATTAACAATTCCGAGTAATGTTGTTCAATTTGGAATTTATGTTTTCAGTAGTAATTATTACTTAAAAGAAGTAGAATTACCAAATAATTTGATGGAATTATCTGATCAAATGTTTTATGAATGTTCAAATTTATCTAAAATCAACATGCCTTCATCTCTAACTAAAATTGGTAATAGTTGTTTTTGTGATTGTATCAAATTGAAAGAAATTAATATACCAATGGGTGTCATTGAAATTGGTAAATATGCGTTCTCAAATTGTTCTTATTTGAAAACGATTATTGGAAATATTGATGTTTGTAAGAAATTTAAAGAGAGCTTTGAAAATACTCTTTTCAATCAACCCAATAAAAAATAAATCATGAAAAATTTAATTTCAAAAACTTATTCAATTTGTTTTATTATATAGTACATATCGAAACTTGGAATAACTAAATCAAAATCAGATGTCACATAACTGCTGTCTTTTTGCCTTTTTGTTTTAAATAAATCTTCTTCTTCAGTTATGGGCAACGATGTTTTTTTAAGACCAACTTTAAAATTTAAATTTGTCATATTTAAAACTGGCTTTGGTTGTCTTTTGTTTCTTGTTTTTTTTATACAAACAATTCCATTACTCCCATTCTCATCGAAATCTTCTTCTAATTCATATTTTTGAAGCATTGACTTTCGTGGTTTTGCAACTTTATTTTCTTGACTTAAAACAACTTCATCAATTTGGAACATTTGAACTGGTTCTATTTCATATGAGTTGAATGAAGGTTGAGTCATTATAAATTGGCATTTTGTTGTGGAGGAAGAAACAGATGAGTCAGAATACATTGAAAGTTCAAATAAATTAGCATCAACTATTTCTTCAAATTTTTGATGAGTGTCTGGGTCAATCATACCATTGGCTATTTGTTGAGCAACCTCGGCATTTGGCTTAACCCCAAGCAATTCCTCAATCATTCCATTAAATTCAGAAGGGACTTCATTCAAATTTACAACTTCTTCATCAATTGGGTTATAGACATACGCATAATTAAATGTAAAAATTGCATTTCTGACATTATTTAAATAATCTATTTTTTTTTGTTTTGTGTCAAGTTCATTTCCATGGGCTTCAATAAACTTACTTAATGCTTTTGTGATTACTGATTCATTTTTGATAGCTCTCATCGCCTTTTTAATTCCGACACCTGAAATGTTTTTACAATAATCACAACCAGCTAAAACGCATGAATAAACCAATTTATCTCGTGAAAATCCTTCAAAATCAGTTGCTTCCAAATCACTCGAAATAAATTCTTCCACTGTTTCATCAGATTTATTAAATCTAAAGAATATTCTGTGGCAACCATGAACAATCAAGTCGCTATCTTCACAAAGAACGGCATCCACATACCCTATTTTACATAAATACCCTAATTGTGGGTCCGCTTCGAACGGAGCAACAATGGATTCAACACCAATTTCATTGAGACTTTGAATAACAGCACTAGCCATCCATGGTTTGATTTCAACAGCCTGTAAATACGCTTTTTTTCTTTCCAAATCGTCTTTGGATGGGTCACGAGCAATTTTTAGGTTTTCTTCTCTTTTCTGTTGTCTGTCGGTCTCAGTTCTTTTTTTCGATGGTAAATTCGCACCATCAAAAACAAATATTGGGGTAACTCCATTTTTAAGTAAAACCATTGCCCCCTTCACGCAGAAATATGTTAATGAATTTGTTGGATGGTTTTCACAAAGTTCTTCCGAGCAACCAGCAGAAGCCCTATGAAGCCAAGCATAACCATCAATTGCAACTCTAAGACCTTTCAATTCTTTTATTGATTTTTTCTTGCAAATATTTTTCACAATCACTTTTAAACCAGTGATTCCCATTGACTGTCTTTTCCAGTTTTACGAAATCTCCTTCTTGTGTCTTTCTTTTCAGCAATATTGAGGAATTTTCATTTTTTCAATTTATTTCGAAAATGATGGGTGGATCTTTGAAAACCCAACCAATTAAACAAAAGTAAAAAAATAAAAATTTGAAATAGATAAATGAATTTAAACATGAAAAGATGATGATAATCTTAACACAATGATAACAATTTATCTGAAATAATATCAAAGATGGTGTTTATATTTTCACCTGTCATTGCGCTACACTCAATATTTCCTATAATATTCGAATTACACGTTTTTATAAATTGGTCAACAGAAGAGGAATTAACTTGACGACAATCATCCAAATCGCATTTATTGCCAACAATCATTACCATAACGTTATTCGAGGTGTTTTGTTTCAATTCTACGACCCAATCAGTTACGGCATTAAAGGTTTCCTGATGAGTGAACAGTGCTTTTTATTTGAAAATGATAACGACATTATAACAAACCAAACGAGTGATATCATAAACCAATAACGCAACAGTCGCGTCCCTATAGTAAATTTGTGATAACGAACGATATCGTTCTTGTCCAGCAGCATCCCACATTTCATATTTGATGATTTTATTTTTGTATGAAATAGTTTTTGTATTAAACGCACAACCAACAGTCGCAGTTTGGTTGGTGAATTCATTTGTAATCCACCGATGCAAAATGCAAGTCTTCCCGGTCGCCATCTCTCCTAAAACAACGACTTTAATTCCTTTAGACAACTGTTGTGATAAAGGGAGAGTTTGAGGATCATCAACTTTGATATCAATAAAATCTCCACGCCTCGCACCACAACATAGCATGTCCATCCGTTTTCTCCTTCTGTTTTTTTAGTTGTTTCATGGCTGTTTGTCGAACCATATTTTTATTAATTTAAACCATACTTTTTAGTTTTGGCTATTCTATTTCCTTCTTTGTTTGCTGTTTGTTTTCAAAAGTATGGTAAAATCAACGATAAATATAATAAAAATAACAAAAAAAACTTATTCTTCGTCTTCCTCGTACAGGCTTGGGCTTTCCGAAATTAATGTTCTATTTGTTTCTTCTTTTATGAATTCGTCGAAGTAAACTAAAATTTCAGAGAAGTCTGGCCTATCTTCTGGTCTTGTTTCCCAACACCTTTGCATTAATTCACAAAATGCAATATGATTGTTTTGTGGAATGTCAGGACGAATACCAATATCTCCAACTTTTTCTATCAAATGGAATCTTGGTATATTTGGGTATGGCTCTGATCTTGCCAAAAATTCCCACATAACAATCGCATAACTATACACATCCGCTTTGGTGCTAACAGGTTTTCCTTTTAACATTTCAGGGGATGTCCAAGCCAATGTACCACAAACTGCATTTGATTGTGATCCTTCAATAGAAGTCATACTTAACCCAAAATCACTAACCTTTACCTTCCAGTTATCGTCAACCAATAAATTGTGAGACTTTAAATCCAAATGGATAATTGGTGGTGTGGAGGAATGGAGATAAAACATCCCACTTGCGGCATCTTTTAACATCCTCAATCTTCGTTCCCAATTAATTGGTAAGCTCTTATTCATTAATAGTGTATGTGCAGATCCCCTTCTCATGAGTTCCATTGCAATCAAAATGAAATTTGCGTCAGTCCCACTTCCGAAAAATTGAAGAACACAGGGGTGTCTAAGTTTTTTCATTAGCTGGACTTCTTTTGTAAATTGAAGTACATTATCTTGGAGCATGTTCTTGGTTGGAATTAATTTGACAGCAATTTCTTGACCTCTCCAAAGTGCAGAATAAACATCACCATAACTTCCAGATCCCATTATTTCTTCTAAAACCACTTCATCAGGATTTATATATTCGCCATCTTCTGTTTTCTTTTTGGCCTTATTGAAAAGAAGAAATCCCACAACCACCCCAATCAAAACTAAAGCAAATATCGCAACAACAATGATTGTTAAATAACTTCTTGGTTGTTTAAAATCTCCTGAATCATGATGAATAATAAATTCCAATTCTTGCTTGCAATAATCAATTTGATTAATGGAAAGTGAAATTAAATATGTCTTCCCCTCCTCTTCGTCAAGATCAAATGATTCAGGGAACAAACAAACAACATTTGCTTCTTGGACCCTACCCTTTAATATGGTGATATTTGTATTATTCCCTTTTTCTGAAACTTTACAAAATGCACCTTCAGAAGAAACTAATCCCTCACACCCAACAACTAAATAGTGTCTTTCGTTGTTTTGAACAATGCTTGCATTAACCAAAGTAAGATTATAATAAGTATAAGTAACGTCTTTAGAAATGATATAATGATCATCCAGGTCTAAATCTCTAAATCTAACGGACACTTGCGATTCTCCTTTTGTCTTTTTTTCCGGAGTAACACAAACCCCAACTAGTTCATCTTCTGTTTGTTGTAATGGGGAACATTGCTCATCAAAACAACATAAATAATGGTATTCTGGATACATTAATTGGCTGATAACAGAAACATTCGTTCCACCTTCGATTGGACCAAGGGCAGGGGTTACGTGTGTAACTATTGGGTAAAGGATTCGATAAATTACTCGTATTTCAATATCACTTATACAAACAATGTTTGAATACCCACTCAAACGGATAGAATTCGTTCCATTAATAAAAGAATTAGAGTTGGCAAATGGAGTTATTACAAACACTTTTTTAATGGCACAAGACTCACAATCATCATTCCAAGTATCGGAATAAACGGTGAATTGCGATGGATTGTTGTTTATAAATAAGGCAAATTTAATTGGAGGACTATAAACATCGTAATAAGTGGAAACATTCATGACCAATTCTTGGGAAGTGATAAAGGCCCTTGGTGGTAAATTTAATTCAAATGAAACATCGTCAAAGAGTGTCGTTCCACTTTTGTGGGAACAATCCAAATGATCTACTTTAAAAGCGTACTTACTAAAAGAAGTGCAATCAATCCCATCACAAAGTTCAGCTTTGTTTTCAGAACTGAATCGAAAAGATTGAGAAAAACCATAAGAAAGAGTGATATGAGTAAAAATCAAGAAAAAGAGAAATGATATTCTCTTCAAGAGTAACATGAATGTCTTTATTTAGTTTTTGTTTACATTTTTTTTCAAAAAAAGGGTCGGGTTGCGCCTAAACAAAAAAATTTAAAAAAAAACTTCTTTGAAATTCGACACAAATTCTTCGTAAAATCCCGAAAATTCCACGAAAAAAAAGAAATTGATTATTGTAAATCATTCATCTCAACCCAATCAAAATTAAATACTTGTGGTACTCCAACATGGGCGTTTGTGAACATATCAGTCCATTCAAATGGGGGTTGGTTTTGATGAGTTGGTCCTGAAATGGCATGAGTAAGGTGTGGATTGGATGTTGATACAATTTTAGCATCAATAGCACCAAAGGCATTTGGTCTGTCGACACGAAGGTCATATCGGGAGGCAATTGATTCTTTTGGGTCTTTATTTGAAAATTCATCATTTTCGAAGTCATTGTACAACATAATGTATTTCATATCCCCCAAAGTTTTAACGTTCTTAACGTCTCTATTGAAAATTTTAGCACGACTACACTCGGTGTATTCATCGTGTTCAGTTGGATAGCCTGATTTAGTATAAATTTCTTTATCAAATGGGACATTATAAGAAGGCCACATATTTTGTTTTTCTTCGGAAACCAAGTATTCAGTTACGTCGTGGGATTTCATTAAACCTGGCATTTGTTCACAAATGAATAAAGCCTCAGTTTTATCTTTTTTCCAAGCATTTGAATCAAAAACAATCCATTGGTTGTCATAAGTACCAGAATTATATGGTTTAATAACTTCAACAAAATCTTTTGCAGTACGTTCATAATACAAAGCAGATAATATACGTTGCCATGAGAGTAATTTATCATTAACTGGCTCATAAACACTTTCATCTTTAACGGAATTTGTTGTTTCAGAAACAAATAACTCGGTATCAGCCCCAGTAACTGTGTAATAATCATCTTTTGAATGAATAAGCCCAGGAGATGATGAGAAACTCATTTTAATTCTTCTTCCACCATAAAACAAGTCATAAATTTTGTAAATTCTTAACATCGCATAATAACCTCTCCAAGTCCCATGAGCAAAAAAGACTTCATCCCCAACAGCCCTAACCAAAGCACTACATTCATGATAGATTCTATCAGGGAAAGCTTTTCTCATATAAACAACAGATGTTTGTGGCTCTCTTCCAGTTTTATAAATATCATTTAAATTTTCCAAATCTCCAACAGATATTAACATGTAAATCTCTAATTCAGGAAGGGTTTCCTCACTTGGTGCAACAGAAATGTATCCGTCAACAAGTCCATTAAAATGGTATTTAATAACTTTTTGTCTTCTCCAAAACTCAGTTGTATTGGAAGCAGATTCACTTTTGAAAAAATCGAGTTGCTCTTGCATTTTGTTCAATAAATTCTCCGATGGCTGACTATTTTCGTATTCATTTGCCTTATAATTTGCCCAATATAAATACATATAATGTTGTGTTAAATATGCTTCTAAATATCCAGAACAATATGCCTGTTCGGTTTCTTCTGTTTTGAAATTTGATCTTATGTATAATTGTCCCCATCCTGTTGTTTGAATGTCATCATCATAATATCCAACAGCACACGCATCACCGAATCTTCCTGGAACAACCTTATAACTACCATCTGACTTATGGATAACGGAATAATAAGTGCTTGCACTTGCCAACGTAATTAATGCCAGTAAGAGCATTGGTTTGAAATATAAGTTCTTTAGGTTTCTTTCAGCTTCCAAACAAACTAAATATTGCTTCTCGACATTTTGATTTTTCTCTTTTTGTTAGTTCCTTAAAAGTGTTTTTAAAAACATAATTAATGGGTGAAAGTGTGGATTAGAGTTGGTCCTGGGTTGTGGAGTAGGTGAAGTCAGTGAAGATTTCATTGGAAACAGCCTCTCCTCCCAACGAAGGCCTTTCCGCAGTGATTTCTTTATAAAAATAGCTTAGGTCGGTGGGGCTACTTAGCTGGGGAACATATTCTGCTTGGATTTTCTTTGAAAACAATTCGTCCCAGTGAACGTCTTTGAACCAGGGGTGGGTTTTAATTGTTTCCGAGTCGTGAAGACGTTCAATTGGGTTCTTTTTTAACAATTGAGAAATCAAATCACAGCATTCTACCGATATCTCATCATTTCCTTTAAACGAAATTTGGCCATAAAGAATGTTATGGTAAAGTCTTTGAATGTTTTCATCATAAAAGGGAACTATTCCAAATAACATTTCGTAGATCAGAATTCCGATTCCCCACCAATCTATAGAATTACTGTATGCCACATTTTGAATAACTTCTGGGGCAAGATACTCGGGTGTTCCACAAAAGGTTGCAGTTGTTGAATTATTGGCTACATTCATTTTACTTAATCCAAAATCAGTTAATCTGATATAGCCATCGGCACAAACCAATATATTTTCTGGTTTTACATCTCTGTAAATAATACCTTGATTATGTAAGTGTTCCAAAGCAAGGACCATTTGGGCGGCATAAAATTTAACTCTTTTTTCGCTCATACATTTTTCTTTTCGCATTAAAGAATATAACTCACCTCCTGGGCAATAGTCAATGACGTAATGTAAATTAGCAGGTGTTTGGAATGAGCAATACAAATTAACTAAGAACGGATGTTTTATTTTAGCCAATATATTCCTTTCAATTATTGAATGTTCAACTTCGTCCTGCTCAATAATTTGTTTCTTTTTAACGACCTTCATTGCAAAATAATTTTGTGTTGATCGGTTTTTAACTAAATACACTTTTCCAAACGCCCCTTTGCCTACTAATGATACTATTTTGAAATCATCTTCATTTACAAATCGATCTTCAGATTTCTAGAGAATTACTTTTGATTGTTTTTAACATCATTAAAATAACAAACATCCAACGAAACGTTAACCCTATCTGATAAATCTTTGATACAACTTATCCAATCATTCATATCATTTTCATCGGCGCAATTAATGTAGTAAGTCCTTGAGGGAGTTACGATTTTGAAAACGAAATTATATTTTTTATACCTTCTGACTGGTTCAATGCAAGTAGCCAATTCTATAGCGATTTCGCCCATTTTTTCAAGGCACTAAAAATGAGTGATTTAAAAAAACGTTATAAAAATGAATTGTTTCATTTTGGACAAAAGAAATAGAAATAACAAACGAGTTGATCTTTATAATAAGATAACGTTGTTTGATCAAATACAAAAAATCTTCTTTTCCAACTCTTCCATTTTCCACCTTCTTTAACCAACCATCCAGTTTTTTTAATGAGATGTTCTGAAGACATTGTGATGTTATCAAATGATTTTCAATTAAAAAGTTATTTTCGAAATTTTTTAAGAACTTTTTCAATTCGAATTTCTTCTGAATTTTGTTTTTTTATGAATTGAGTTTTTCTCGTTGAAATTGAAGTGAATTTGAAGATCAATTCAATTTTTAATCGGCATTACCTGAAATGACAAAACTCGAGCAATTCTTTTTAATGAGCGTCGCTTTGAAATTACTAAATTATAGAGACTTTTTTAATTTCATTAGTATTAATAAAAAAGCATTAATGGTTGTCCAAAATCTGAAGACAAATCCTTTATTTAGTTCAGAGGGAATTCACTCATACCTATTACGTTTTACTCCAGACACTATAAATATGGACGGTGCCTATTCAGTTTTGGGTGAGTCATTTTTCAAAGCGAAATGGTTAAAGAATTGTATTTTTGTTGATTCTAACCCACAAGAAGTAATCAAAACTTTTAGTAAAACACTCGCATTAACACTAGTTGTTGATGAGAGATTGGAAGAAGAAACAAATTTCATTATTAAACACGCCACCGAATTTACGAATTTAAAGAAAATTCAAGGCGATTTATCACTTGTCATTAACTTTTTTAAAGAATATACCTCCAACGGAACTGAAATGAATATTAATTTTCCTTCGTATATTTTAGTGGACCAATATAATGAGGAAAACATGATCGTAAATCCAACAACAGTTGACGCCATTGAGGAACTATTAAAATATGTCAGGATGAATGATGAAACTAAAATTATTTGTGTTTTCGAAAAACATTCCGCTAATATTGACTTATTAAAACGATTGAGAAAAGTTCGTTATTACCATCAGTGTTTTGTTCAAAAGGGGTGTGAATTAATGAATGAAAATTATTTTATGGAAAGTGGGAATCTATTAATCAGTTATTTCAATCAAGATGATTCAATTAATGGTATTGTTGAAAAGTGTTATCCAGAAACCCTGTCTTTTTCAGAAGAAGACAAAGATAAATCCATTGATTTAAGTAACAAAGAAACGTGGAATATACCGAGTTGTATTTCAGCGATAAGTGTTGATGGGTTTTCTCATAAGCTAGCATTAAAACAGATTCCATTTTGTATCAATTTAGCAAACATTAAAACACTCTCTTTACAGAATTGTAATTCTTTTAATCTTTCATTTGATCTCAAAATAGCGGACTTTATTTCATTGGATGGAATTACGGGGTCACAATTTACATTTAATTACGAAAACCCAATTAGCATTGAACAAATTGTGTTGAGATCATGCAGTTTCGTTCGAATTCAAGTAAATAATACTCCTTTCAATGCCATAGAATTAATTGTGTGTTCAAATTTAACTGTTGATGCGAGCCTCAATGAATTAAAAGAGTTTTTTGCAAGGGAATGCAGTGAGTGTACAATTCCCTACTTTGAATTTGAAAATAAAAACGTTACGATTGAGAAATGTTTCGATATGAAATTTGTAGATGATGGTCATTGCTCCAAATCGCCATTGGAATATTGTGGTATTGATATATCGGATATGAATGAGTTAATGGGGCAATTTATTTGCTTACCCGAAATACCTATTTCATATCTCGAAAAAGGATATTTTATAATGCGAAGATTTTATTATTCATTGGTGGCGCCTAAAATAATTGATAACTCCATGATTAGAAAAAACGCATTGGACGGTATTCATTCATATTGGAGTGAAGACTTTTTCGATGAAGAAGACATAATTAAAGATATGGAAATTATTAAAGGGGATGAGAAAATCGTTGCCAAAGCACTCGTCAGATATTTTGAATTGACTGTAAAGGGTTTTGCTTTTGTGTCCTTTGGGCTGATTGACAAAAATAATTATGACTTTGAAAAGGAAGGGCACGTTGGATGGGGAAAGGGAAGTGTTGGTTATCATTCAGATGATGGTTTACTTTATCTCAATGGGGAAATTGGCAGGCCTTTTGGAAAGCCTTATGGTTTGAGTAATGATGGGGAACATGTTGTTGGCTGTGGGTATGACACAATAACAGAAGAAGTTTTCTTTACTCTTGATGGTGAGGTATTGGGTAAGGTATTGCTTGAATGGGAAAATGTTGTGGCCTCATTCGCAGTATCAGACTTTGAGCGGATTGAAATCAATTATGGGCAACGTGAATTCAAATTTGATCTTTTAAGCAAGATAAAAGAAGTCGAAAAAAGCGTTAAATTGAATAATTATTAGCAATAATTAAGGTTTATCGAAACAATCGGGTTCCATATAACCATTATAGTTTGCCCAAGTAAATGAGAGAGACTGAAGTTGTGCAGGTTCAGGGAAATGGCCATTTTCTTTGAAATAAGCAACCATTTCATCTTTTTTTGCCCACAAATCATACAACCACTCCTTGAATTCTTTTTCTTCTTCGGGAATGTCTTTAACATTGATTCTGTTGACATGCATATAAATATTAACACCTTCACTTGGGCAGAAACACATTTCCAAACCAACTTTATCATTGGAATATCCCAATGTAATATCATATACATAAGGAACGACTTTCCTTAATTGTTGTAAAGAAACAAACAATCCAGTTGGCCTTGGATTTAACACGTTTTTATAAACTGGTAAATCGTGTTCAGCACAATACTTCTGTGCTTCTTTAATCTTGTCCGGTTTTGCACGGGTTCCCTCTGGGAATATTATAAGCCAAAATGGATAGTATTTGTTTCTGAAACGTTTAAATGTTTGATTTATATGTTCTTTGTCTTCTTGGAAATTTCTTTTCAAATAAATATTGTCCATCCAATACATTCCAAATCCAATTAATGGCATTTTACTTATTGCCTCTTTCATAAAATATCTCATCGTTCCAATCCTTCCATATTTCGGGGCGGATAAACACACTGGAACAAAATCCCCCCAGTGACTATGATTACTAATCCAAATGGCATTTTCATTTGGAATTATTTTATCTCCTGATTGATATATTCTGTTTCCCACAATAAAATAGAACACTAATGGGAAATAAAACATATAAGCCTCACAGAATCTTTGGAATATCCACTGATATAATGTCCTTTTCAAAAGGTAAAGTGGTGAAATAATGACATTGAGAATAAGTAAGAGTATTATTTGAATGAATATTGACATCAGAAAGCCATAAGCAAAATATATTTTCCAAACCCACTTCAATCGGTATGCAATCCCCTTTGAGTCACCCATTAAAGTATTTTAAGTTTTGGGTTACGATTTTTCAGTTTTTTTCTTTGGTCTAAAAATTAAGTCATTAAAATTCAATCATTTTTGCTTCGAGTGTTTCGAAATGATTCATTTCAAATGAAGAAGTTTTAAATCCTTTTCATTTATAGGAAACCCCATCTAATTTTTAAAAAAATTCAATAATCAATAAAAAACTTTTGGAATAGAATCTTAAACATCATATTCCATCTTCATTCCAGTTGGCATCAATATTTTATTTGGTAATTCTAGAATGGGGTTTGGTGATCGAATTACTGCTTTTTGTTGTAATTTTTCATCACTTAAGCCAAGGACAATATCTTCAATTACGACAAAACCAATGACATTCGCAGTGTTATTCAAAACTTCTTCGATTGAATCACAATTAAGCAACGCACAGACATCATTTTTGTTTGCAACAGAAGTTCCAATGGGAACTTCTTCAACATCGAATGGGTTTTGAACTTGGGTTTGACCAATTGGGAGACAACCAGCAGTTTCGTGACTAAAAGATTTGATTGTAATGAATTGATAAGAAGAGTCTAATTCTACTGAAGAACGAGGGCATAAGGGATATTCAGGTGAACAACCACAAAAATAGTTATTAACTAATTTATGTTGCATTTTTTTAATAAATGAATTATATTCAATACATAATGGTATTCCAGATGGTTTATTTACAAAATTTGTTCCAACAAAATGATCAAATTTAGTTGTTTGAATGTCATTGAATAATTGCTCATTATCCATGACATAAACTAAATCCACTTTAAAATTTTCAACAACCTCTTTAATTAAATCCATAGACATGTAAGGACAACGAATAATAACACCACTCTTTTTTACGGAGGAGTCACTTTTAATTTTCTCAGCACAATAGTCTGATAATAATTTAATGTATCTTGAATATAAAGCCAATTTCTCATCGGGTTTTGTTGTTCCACAGCAAAATACCAATGGTTGATTAAAATTATAATCCAATTGTGTTGTTGGTAAATAAACATTCGAAACAACGCTGCATCCAATACATCCAGGAACCTAAATGAATTAATAAAAGTGATAAATAATTATATCCAAAATTTAATTATAAAATTGAGTAATTACAATAAAAAACATTTGATAGCCTTCGTTCATTACGTTTTAAAGTTAAAAACAAACAGTAATCAAATTTGTTGATAAACTTAAATCAACAAAAAGTGGATTAAATCCAGACTGAATCGCATAATTTAATAAGTGAAGTGAAAAGGTTCCTTTGCCAGATCTTATCGGACCTGTTACTAATATGACTTGGGCTGATTCTCCCTCCAATAATTGTTGTCTATTGTCATTCAATTTTGTGTGGAATGAATAATACTCCTCAACAACTGAATTCTTTCCAATATAACAACTTTCTGAGTTCGTAACTTCCACCTCGGAATCAATTATTGCATACAATGAAATCCAAGTGTTTTGAGGAATGGAATGGGCACAACCATTTTGTAATTCGGCTCCATTCCATTCCATTTGGCCGCTTAAAATTTTGAAAGAAAAAATTTCACCAGTAATCATTCTCAACTCCTTTCCAATTTCCACTGAGACTAGTTTCGTTTCAGAAACATTCATTGCCATAATCCCTTTAAATTTGTTATTTTAAGTTCCACTTACATTTTTATTAAAACTATAATCAATAGTTATATTATTAAAATTTTTTGTTGTATGGAATCGTATCACAAAAAAATAACCATATTTATTGTTATTTGAATCTTTTTGGAATTGCGCTAATAAAAAGTTCAAGTCAATTTTCTAATTTATCAGATTTCTTTTTCAGCAATGGGGGAACATCAAAGAATTACTTCTCGTGTGTTTTTTTCTGTATTAATTATTGGTATTTCAATTTATACAATTTATGTTGGGCTTACTATTTCTTCACAAGGAACTACTCAACAACCTTCCAAAAAACTTCCAACAAAAGGCATGTTAGTTTTGACAAATGTTTTAGTTGGTTCATTTGAAATCATTGTTGGATTGTTTGGAATACTTGCATTTACTGTTCGAGGAAAATTGTTTTTAACTGCATTAATAGTTGTTGTTGGGATAAGTGCATTATTGTTAATAATTATCACATCATATTATTCGGTTATTTCATTTAGATTTGATCATTTGGACACAATGGGAAATGACAATATGATTACAATTGAATATGAAGTTTGTTTTAACTAAGCATAATCGACTTTTAACACTTACGTTATAGAATAACTGTTGTGGTTGGAAAACATTAAAATTATTTGGTTGTGGTTCTGCAATTGACACTCAAGAGTCTTGTTACAATTTAGTTGGAATTGGGTATGAAAAATTGTTAAAGTCGACATTAACAATATTGGTGTATCATTTGATTTATTTTGCTTTTTATTTAACAGAAACAATAACAGAGTTATTCAGTTTACGAAAGAAACAAAAAGAAGATGATTTGTTTGTGGAACCATTTATCGACCCAGACAATGAATAACACAACACACCTTTCTTTTTCGTTTTTATTCAAATAACAAAGTTTATTTTCCAAACCGTTATTATTTTGTTTTTCATGAAAACATCAAAGAAATGAAGACAGGGTTTTATTTCTAAATTTATATATGTGTCAAATAGATTGTCATTTAATTATTTTTAATTATTTTTTTCCAAAGGGTTATTTACTCTCCTTTTTTTGAAGGTTGTATTAATCAAATGGCCGTCACTCAACAACAACTCGAACAAATCATTTCCAATTTACTGGTTCCAAACACCGAAATTATTAATCAAGCCACTCAAACTGTTGCACAACTATTGAAAAATCCAGAAACTGTAATGCCAATGATGAATATTCTTATCAATCACCAAAGACCAGAACTTAGGCAAATTACTGGTGTTTTATTGAGAAAGAAAATATCAGTTGTTTGGCCAAAATTGTCTCCACAAATCCAAGAACAAATTGAAAACGCATTGATTCAAATCGTTAATATTGAAAAACTTAGAATTATTTCAGTTACTGTTGCCCAAGTAATGGGTGTCATTGGTAAATTCACCATCTCTATTGGAAAATGGCCAAATTTATTGAATCAAATATTGGAATGGACTCAAAGTCAAAATGAAATACATAAAGAGGTTGGATTTGGTTTAATTATTGAATTGGCCCAATACTATTTACAAGGACAAAACACCCAATTAATGGGTGGATTATTCCAACTTGTTGGAAACACTCTTACCTCATGCCCATCATTTAAAATTAGAATATTAGCAGTCCGAATTCTTGGTTGTTTATACGATTTTATTGATGACCCCAACATTCTTGTTCATTACGAACGTGTCACCCCTTTGATTGTTAACCTATTGAGAGAGTGTCATCAAAAAGAATGTGAAGAAGAATTCTCTGAAATCATTGATGTCATGTCTGATATTGTAGAAGGATTTTGTGATGTTCCTGAATATGATGCCATCACGCAAAGAATTACATCTCCAGTTGCTGTTTTGTGTATTGAAGCCGCCAAAATAAGAGAAGTATCAGCAACAATCAGACAAGCCGCTTTGTTCTTTTTGAATACTTTCATTTGTGATCAATTGGACTATTGCATTAAAAATGGAATTATTCCACCAATGGTCGAATTATTAATTTCTGTTCTTTCAGAATATAATCCATTAGACCCAACTGATGAAGAGTCTCCACATAGAATTTATGCTGGACAAGTACTTACTAATATGGCAGAAATTATTCCATCCTCTGATTTCTTCCCATTGTTCTGGCAAATAGTATCACAACACTTAAATAATCCACAACCAGGAGTCAGTTGTGCTGTTTTAATGTCAATAAGTTCTATGACTTATACCTGTCCAATTTCTATTGATGAGGTTGGTGATATTCTTTCCCCATTCATTCTTAACTCTCTCAAAAACCAAGATGTAACCGTCAGAGGTGCTGCCTTGAAATGTATTGGTGATTTAGGTGAGTCTGGAGTTACTTTTGTTTTTATTAAATGTGTTGAGTATCTCAGTGCTCTGGTTTGTATGACACAAGATCCTACACCAACCATTCAGGCATCTGCTTATTTCGATATTCATTTAATGGTTGAAAAGCTGTCTTACAAAGAAATTGAACCAGTTGCTGGGAATATTCTTTCTACTTCTGTTAATTGTGTTACTACCACCCAAGATTTTGATGTCAGAGATGCTGCTTTATCTGCACTCTCCGCAACCGTTTTCTTAGTTGGAAATCAAATCTTACCATTTTCACAAACACTCCTTCAAATTGCACACAAAATGATCACTGCCGAAGTCCGCGAGGATATCGAGATATTACAAAAAGCAAGAGGGTTGGAACTTCTTGGGTGCATCGCAAAGGCAATTGGAAAGGATCAATTCAGACCTTATTTGAATGATTGCATTGAAATTATCAAAACTATGATTTCGATTGAGCATTCATTCGAACACGAACTTAGGCAATTTTCATTCATGGCTCTTGTTGATTTATTCTCTGTTTATGGAAGTGAATTATCTCCTTTAATTCCTGGTGTTATTGAAAAAGTTATTCATTCATTCCAATGTGAAGATGATTATGTCCAAGAAGAAGAAAACCAATTGGAGATTTCTTCAGAAGAAGACGATAATGAAGAAGAAGAAAAAGTTTCATTCCACAGTGGTGTGTTACTTGAGAAATCATCTGCCGTTACTCTGATTTCGAAGATGTTTGAAACTGTTCCACTCGAAATGGAGCAATACATTCTTGCTCTCGTTACTTTTATTAACCAGATGTGTGTGGATGAAAGGTCTGAAGTAGCAGAAGCTGCTTGTGAGGCTTTATGGTCTGTTTTATACGTCCCATTGGCCAAAGAAAAGTTATATATTCCGCTAGGACAAAACCCAATTGGTGGGAATTATGTTAGAAATATTAATGAGGACAGTTGTGCGAAAATTCATTTAAACATCAATGCCATGCCAGACTCTGTTGCCAAGGTTTACAATGAGGTTGTAAATACTTATTTGCTTGTTTGTGAAACAGCAGCAGATAGGGACGTAGTTATCATGTGTTTAAATAAGTTGATCGATATCTTTACTCTTTTAGGAAGAGTTGGAGCGGTTGCTTGTTCCCAACAATTATCCCAGTTATTACTCAAAATATTAACACAACAAACTCAATCCCAAATTGTAAATGCAGGAGACGATAAACAAGAAATTCATGAAGCTGAAAGCGATTTATTAGCCACGGCGAGTGATGTAATTATGTTTTTGTTCAAGATATTTGGACAATCGATGAGTGATTATTTCGTTCAAATTTTCCAAATCCTCAGTACTATTATCCAAAAAAGAAATAATTCAATCACAAAAGGAACTGCCGTTGGAATTATCGCTGAATTCTTCAAATTTTCCCAGGTCTGCCCAGAAAGAATCATTGAGCCTGCTTTTGCGTTATTCTTGAATTGTATGCAAAACAAAAATGAAGACATTAGCAGAAATGCCGTTTATGGTTTTGGTCTCCTTGTTGCAATTGCCTCAAATACTGCCCAGAAACAACTGGCAATTAATGCCTCTCAACAAGCACTTCAAATCATCGCCCAAAGATTACCAACACTCAAAAGACCTGGACTGATTGATAATTTTGTTTCTTGTGTTTGTCGTATCTTGATGATCCCAGGAAGTCCTTTCCAACCTCAAGCCATACTCCCTCAATTAGTTGGATTCCTCCCAATTACTTCTGACCATGAAGAAGAAGCCAACGTCTACAAAACTTTCGCCCATTTCTATTCCTCGGTTCCCGAGCTTCAAGGCCAAAAAGGTGTTATTCTTGAAATATTTAAAAAAGCTATGACTGTTGAAGGTGTATATGATACTACTAAACAACTTCTTCAACAATATCTAATGTAATTGCAATGGGATTTTGATTTTTATGGTTATAAAAAAAGATTTGGCAATGACTCCAGTAATTGAGAAAAACGTATCGTTGGCAAAAAAATGGAAAATGTCAATCATTGAAAGTGGCTTCAC
>NWBR01000860.1:26302-70585 GCA_002914575.1 Entamoeba moshkovskii
TTTTATGTTCAGATTTATCTTTTGACAAATTTTTATTTCCAAAATAAAAATGGGAGCAATTTAATTTAGCAACGAAAAAGGAACTTAAAAAGTCAGTTGTAAAAAAGATTATGGACAAAAAGGGATGTTTTATGGTGGCTCCTTATGTCGCAATTTTCAGAGCTTTGTTTGAAGAGGTTAAAGAAAAAAGAAAGACGGAGGGGTTGTCATTGAATTTGATAAAAGAAGCAACAAGAATTAAATGTTTTAACGATGAAGCATTCAAAGAAGATGTTTTTAATAAACAACAACAATATTTTGGGACGATGATTGATATTTTAGAGTTGAACAATGGTAAGTCAAATTCTCTTGTTTTGGAAATTTTTGAACAGTTTATAAAAGATGAACTAATTCAAGAAGTTTGTGTCAAGTTATAAAAATAATAATTACTTATATTTAGTTCTGGTTTAGCAAATTAATAAAAGTTATTTGTAAGACTCAAATGAAAGAAGAAACTCGAAATAAATTTACTGCTGTTGTTAATTTGATCTTTGACTCAAACAGATATTTGCATTGTTTCATGGATGGAAGTTTAATCGAGTTGTTTGCATTATTATGTGAACAAACAAATAAACTTAATGGAAGTGGTGTGAATGAAAATTTGAATAAATTAATATTTAAGGTTTATGCAATAGCAAATCAAGATTGTATCAACAAGATGGATTCCGATGAAAATTCTGTTAGATTGATAAATGATTTATGTCTTTTGTTAAATGAATTATGCAATTTGGTTGTCGGAAACAAAAGTCACATATTTAAAAATAACAAAACGACATTTTCAACAAGTGTTATTGAGAATATCGTAACTACAAATCCACAATTCTTCTCAGTTTGTTTAATTTACCTTATTTAACACCATACAAACTAATTTTTAGAAACTCAATTGTCGCGAAACTTTATCCAGTGGGGTATTGCGCATGTGTGTTGAATTATTAGAGAATTGTGAATATGATCAAAGTTTATATTCATTGATTAATTGTATATTTACACAATACCAAACAATTACTAATTTTATGGAATTATTTTTAAAAGTGTTGTCTTGTGTTACAAAAGAAAAATCAAAAGAAGTTCAATTTGTATTGCTACAATCAATTCAAAACCATTTTACTGCTTCTTTCAAAAATCAAAGCACAAATCAATTACTTCAAAGTGCAAATGAATTTTGTAGGTTTTCTTCTGTAAAATATAAAGAATTTATATCGGATGTTATAACTATTCCATTCACATCATTTTCTCTGGCAGAAGAATCTGTTGGAACAATTCAAAACACTGCGTTAGATGAAGGTATTTGTTGTATTATTACAAAAAGTATTATTAGCATAACTAATTTTGTGTTGGCAGACAAACAGACATTACTTTCTAAACAAGAAAGATTTCAAGACATATTTATTGTTGTTGAGCAACAACTAAATTATTTCATTCAGGTTTCCGTTCCAATTTCATTGTTTAAGGAATATTTACAATTTGTTTTTAATGTTATTTCAATCTTAATTTCTAGCGGTATTCATCAACAAACTCTTATTTTATTAAATACAATAATAAATGCCACCCAATTAGTACCATTACAACAAAATAATATTCAACATTTCACTGAAAAACACCTTGCATGTGTTGAATGCTTGGAAGGATGCATTAAAGAATTTTCACATCTGTTTATTTCTGAAGAATTTGGGGTTGTAATGCCATTGTTATCCTCAATAAAATGGATTTCCTCGCAATGTGAATTAATAAAAACAAATTCTTCAATTGTTGAATTACCAAATTTCTTTTTGAATGAATTTGGTTCTGCTTCAGATGAATTATATTTGTCTTATATCGCAAGATTGGTGAATATTTGTACTGCATTATCTAATAATTATCATCATGAGTCATTTAAAATCGACAAATACTATTTTGACCAATTGTATGCAAATATTTTATTACATCCGTCTCGATTCTTACTTATTAGCAATACCATTAAGCCACTTGTTATATTGAATGCTCTTCACTCAGAAGAATCAATCAATTCATATTTCTTTAATACAATCAATTCAATTCTCAGTCAGTACTCAACGGATTCTTTCGAAAGAGAATTTATATTGTTTTTATTTGACATTACAATGAATATCATTTCATCTTCAAATGCAAAAGCCAAAAGAGGAATAATTGACATTTACTCAACATTCATAGAACATATTATCAACGTTATAAATAATTCCGTTGACAAATTATTTGATGTGCTCTCATTTTCTTCAAACTATGACATTGTTGGCCAATCCTTTTTTCTCTTTAAAGAAATTTGCAAACAAAACATTCTTATAACATTTAGTTCAGAACAATTGCATCTGTTGTTCGGTACATTGAAGTCATATTTAAATCAAAATGTTGATTTAAACATTGCATTATCTGCAGTAGAACTTCAATGGGGATTATTGGAATTACTAAGCCAAACACCTGAAATATACCTTCAACAAGAAAAACAGGAAATATTAATGATGGAATTGTTCAATGAATTATTAAATGAAATTGAAGACGAACGATATGACATTTGGTTTTCAGCAGCACAAACGCTTTTGAGGGCGATAAATGACCAGGGAATATATTTCAAAGAGGATGGATGGAGAAAATTAATAACAGAAGTATTTTATTCAGCATTTCAGAAGCTTAAGGTTATTGTTTATCCAGCCCTTTCAAAATCCACTGATATTCCAAGAAGAGATGACATTAAAAAAACATTGATTATATCACGGGTATCGACTGAAATAAGAAGATGGAATGATTCTGTTACTGCAAATTTATCTTGTGTCATCAGATCTTTGAAACTGTTATTTGAAAAATTCAGTGATGAAGAAACAAAGAAACAAGTTTATAGATACCTTCTTGGATTCACGGATTTTGCTTTCTTTCAACCAATCGTAAATGGAATTGAAGTTGGAATTAAATACATATTTAATTTATTGTCAACACTGTATGACACCTCTATATTTAAAGAAATTGATGAGAGTTTGGTCGATGATTCAATTGATGTTATTGAAATGATTCATGAATTCCTATTATTTAATAATGGAGTTTTTAGTGGGACAACAATAACGTTTTTGAACCTATTATGTGATTGTTACGCGAAATGTAGTATCAAATTAAAGGTAAGAGTTATTGATATGATCAAAAAGTATATTTGCCTTTTCCCCGGGGATTTTTATGTCGCAGAAAATAGTGGTACAATGATCCAACAAAGATGCATCAGCTGTTTTAATGATATGACCAAAGAGAAAGATTTTGAACAAATGAAAAAAGCAATTGAGAATGCTGTTATTTGGTGTTTAGATACAATTTTATCTATTGAAAAAATGAAAAAGGAAGCAAAGATGTCCAAATGGTGGGGAATTAATGAGTTAACGAGAATATTAACACTATTTGAACTTGATGAGCAAATAACTGAAAGAATAATAAAGTCGCATGATATGATTATTTCTTTGTTTAATGTCAAAAAAGGAAAAATACATCGGAGTGGTCCTCAGGATAAGTCATTGGTGAATAAAAGTATACAACACAAAGTTGATGTCCACCAATCATTTTTTGATATCGTAGAAGCAAAATTAAAAACCATTGATCGTATTGATGAAATTATTCTAAAAACAATTGAAATTACTCAAATTGGGAAATACCAACATGTACCCAAAATGAATTTTACTGATAATGACGATAAAATATTTATTTCACTTTTAAGAATACTTCAATTGATGCAAACCAAACCAATAAAAGAAAGTTCGAATGAAATATTTTGTTTGTATATCGACAATATTATCATTCCGTCGTTGCAATTTAGAAACTACGGAAGGATTGTTTCAAAGGACTGCTATCAATTTTTATTAAGTTGTTATTTGAACATTGAAAACACTGCTAAGAAGGAAAAATGTTCCCAAGCTCTCACTTCTCATTTTAATGTCACCGTGAATGGTTATGTTAAAAGTATCGATAATTATCGGGAACAGTGGTGTGTTTCTGAACTATTCTATGTGATTGAAAACATATTCCAACAACTTATAGATAACCACAATAAGTTGTGCCATGGAATCACCATCCAATGGATTTATTCCATTTTAGTTCGGCTGATATCTTCTTCTCATCAATCCATACGTGAGTTGATACAACCCCAATTACAACAAATTGGTGAATTATATTTTCAATGAATAATAATTAATTGGTAAAAACAACTTCGTTTAAACAAAAAAAATTAAATTCAAACAAGGGTGTTGAAACAAATACTTTTTGTTCCACCCCAAATGTTTTTGACAGAGGTGTATTGAACGTCGCTATAAAATTTTCTTCCATCAATAAAAACACTGAATTGAGAATCCTCACAAGCAATCATAAGTTTGGTGCAAGTAGATATGCTAGTACCCTCTTCTTTTTCTTCCTTTTTTATTGGAGAGTCTTCTTTCTTCTCGATTTTCTTTTTATCTTTTTTCTTTTCTTCTTCATCACCGCAACACATTTTAATTATTTGCTCACAACTCAACAGTTTCCTATCATTCTTCCTTATAACTGTCAATAACATATCTTTGACATCCCCAAATTTTTCAATAACCCGTTGGTTCTCGACAACGTCTAACCGAATTACATCCAATGAAATTAATGGTTTTTTTAATTTAGTGACGTGTTGTTTATCTTTCTTTTGTTTACAAATGTCAATCGAGATAACTGGTGGTTTATAATCAATCGAAGTTGGCGTCAAACAAATACTTTTCAAAAATGGCAGGATTGTAGTTTCGCTGTCTGTTGTTAATTGAATTTCCCCCAATTGAATAAGTTTTTTGTTTTTGGCATTCCTTATAACTTCGTCGACTTTTTCAAAAATTGATTTGCATGTTGGTAGAGAAATTGGTTGAATGGTATTGAATGACGAACTCCATTCTTCATTGTAAAACAATTCTTTGTATCTTCTGCTTCCTCCCAGTTCATTAGCCAATTCACATGTTTTTCCGATTGGAATAAAATATAATTTGAATAGATCTTCTCCTCCTTTTGACTTCTTCGAGACGATTTCTAAAAAGCATCTCACAAACAAACTGACAAAACCGTCTGAACCGCAAATTGCGATTTTAACGGCCTCTTCCTTATTGCACGCTTTCATAAATAATGCGTTAATGAATTTTTTCATTTCTTCTGAATCACTTATGAAAATGAAGTGATACTTCTTCTCATAAATTAATTCTACATTTCTTCCCATTGCTTCATAAAACCGTAAAGACCTTCTTTTCTTTGGGTCGATAAGCATAATCACTGATTCCTTTTCTTTTTCAATTCGAGTAATTTCGTTTTCAAAAGAATAAAAAGGTTTAATACAGTCTTCTGTGTCAGTGGAATCATCATTATCGTTTGTGATAATCTTAAAATTTGTAAAACTCTTCCTAACCCCCTTTCTTGTTTGAGACCCATTTGTTCTTATTTGTTTTTTTGATGTTTCTCTTGTGCCCTCCTTAAGGTTTTCTTTTGAACTTCTTTTTTCCTTCGGAAGATCACCCAATTTTGATTGAATTTTTTGACTCAAATTCTTTGACGTCAGACGGAAATCAGGAGTTACTGGTTGAACAGTGACAGTGGGATTTGAATCTTCGGAATCTGACCCTTCTTCTTGCATATTTTCAACTTCATCAAAAAATAAATCGAGTGTCTCCAAAGTATTATTCGTAACACCAATGGTTTGTGTTTTGCATAGGTCAGAAAATCTTTGTAAATCCTGTAAATGATTAAATTCCAACGGAACCGAGTCAATCACACATTTCAAAACGTACAATTCTTTATTGAAATTCTTCTTTTCATTAGCCCCTTTCATTTCCGTTTCACCAGAAAATCCAGCATATAATATTTCACCTAGAGATATCGAACAAGACGCATAAATAAAATTTGGTTTTTTAAATTTATGGAGTCGAATATTAATTTTATTGTTTGTGTCCTACAAAGTTACATTTATCGTCATTTATTTATGCTGCCGCGAAACAACAAACTCTGAAATAATGTAAATATGAAAAGATAATATTCAGATTGATTGATAATGAAGAGGTGTCTGGGGTAATAATAAATGGCGCAGTCGTTTTAATTGATGATTTCGTTTTGTTTATACAAATTGAAATTAGAAATGACTTTGGTGATTTTAATGGAATTTTTGCCGCTTGGTTTATTATTTACACCATTTTAATCGAATTTTATAATACGACAAACTTAGCTTTGATAAATGAAGATGACACACTCGTGGAACTGCATTTCGTTCTTTGCTGGTTAAATCGCCCAGCTGTCCTTCCAAGGTGACGAGGTGAGACATAGAAGAATGGCCATCTCATAATTCTTAAAAGAATCTCATAAACTTGAAATCACCCAAAAAAAACTACAAAAGACGGCGACAAGGAATGATTGGAAGAAAAAAATTCAAAAATAAGAGAATCCCAAAAAATGGGTTGTAATTGGCCCAAGTGAATAATAAAAAATAACAGAAATATTTTTAAGTGATCCAGTTTGACTCATTTCTTGTGGAGATATAAATTTAAACAAAAGAACCCAACTCACAATTTAAGCCCACAAATAAACGTATCCCTTGTTAAAAATAAAATTGTTTTTAAAAAAAAGGAATGAGCCAATCAACTTCTATTCCCACAAAGTCCCTTTTCATGTTCTTTTATTGTTAAATGAAAAGAAACGAACCAGTGAAAAGGATTTACCTCAAAAAAGTAACAAACAAACCATTCCCTTTGATTTGTGTTTTGCTGAAAAAAGTTTTGAAACAAAACGACTTCAAAGAATCAAATACATTTTCGTTTTTTGGTTTTGTAAAAAGAAAACTAAAAAAAAACAACGTTTTTAAAAAAACAAATTACAGCAAATGGAAGTCAATGCCATTCAACCTTATGATGATTTTGATATGTTGGAAAGAATTGGCCAAGGGTCTTTTGGTCAAGTTTTTAAGGCGTTTCATCAAAATACACGTACCACTGTTGCTGTTAAACGATTACCAAAAGACTCGGATTCGCAGGACATAAGAAGGGAAATCGATACGTTGAGAGTATTAAGATCACCATACATAATAAGGTATTACACAAGCGTATTAAGACAAGAAGAATTTTGGATTGTGATGGAATACTGTTGTTATGGATCAGTTGCGGATATGATGGATATTTTAGGAGAGGAATTAGAAGAAGATGTAATAGCACAAATATGTCATGACGCATTGCAGGGATTGAAATATTTGCATGAATTACATAAAATTCATCGTGACATTAAACCAGCGAATTTTTTAATAACACAAGAAGGAGATGTTAAATTAGGGGATTTTGGGATAGCAACAACACTAAACGATAAAACGAGGCATCATAAAACATTAATTGGAACTCCATACTTTTTGGCGCCTGAAATTGTTGATGAAACTGGTTATAATGAAAAAGTTGATATTTGGGCCTTGGGCATTTCCATTATTGAAATGGCTGAGCTATATCCTCCTTATTATGAAATGCATCCAATGAGGGTTTTAATGTTAATCGGACAAAATCCTCCTCCAAAGTTAAAGAATGAAAATGGCCATAGCTATGACCTTCAACAATTCTTAAGCAACTGTTTAATTAAATTGTCACAAGCCAGACCATCTGCCTACACCTTATTGAGACATCCTTTTCTTGCTTTGAGACAAAAACAAAGTTTGATGGCTCTTTTGGATAGATTAAGCGAAAAGATTCAAGAAAATGGTGGCATTGAAAAAACTTTGGATTTGGTGAAGAAACAAAAGAAAGAACCAACGTTTGCAAAACCTGAGGCAACTGAAACGAATAAAGACGGCCAAACTGAAAATGGAATGGGGGATTTGGAAGATATGATCGATGGTATTGTGGGAAGTTATAACGTACAGGAGGGTGGAAATTTAGAAGCATCAAACCACCCATCGAACCATGCAACAGAAGAAATAGATGTCAGGGATTTATATCAAAACATCATTAACACAAATGAAAATAGCATATTTGACGAACAAAAAGAAGATAATTTATTAAGATATTCACCAGTAAGAATATCTTCACTTCCAACTGAGCCAAATCACAATTATTTTGATTCCAATGGCTTGGCTGATAAAAACAAACCTTCAAACGAAATATTTCCAGGGGCTATTAATTTGCGTGAAGAAAAGAGCGATCACTCAAGATCTCCAATAACCCCAATTTACACTGAAAGTTACAGCATTAGCCAACCTTTTGTTCCCCTAAGAAGGGATTCTCAAAAAGACGATGGGAAAGCAATAGAAATCAAATTTAGTGCAGATATTTCTCATGAAAACATTGAAAGTTCCGAGAATGAAATATTTAGAATGAATGGAGAATGGAGAGGAATCACTGCTGGTGGTTGTCACGCCTTCCCAACTTGGAGAAATAATATCCAAATCAGCATCCACGTGCTATACAAAACTCGAATTCGAATCAGTTTGGAACAAATCGCTGAAGAAGGCAATTTAACACATGTTGCAATCTACACATTAACAGCAAAAGACACCGAAGATAAACAAAGACTCTTAAATATTGATGGTGATTGTGTTATTGGGGAAGGCGCCACTTTTTCATTAAAAAGAAAAATCGAACAAGTCATTGAATTCGAGGAAGGGTGGTACGTCATATTTGGATGTACATATCAGCCGTCCATAGAAAGGAAATACATTATGGAAATTGAATATCCAGACGGTGCTGGTATCGTTAAAGTTTTAAATGAAGTAGAAACAGACTGGAAACTGTATCAAATCAATGGGGAATGGACAAATAGAAATAATGGGGGTAGAATTAAAAGTAGTTCATACCAATGGTGTGATAATCCAAAATTTATTATATCGTCAACACACCCAACGCCAATATTTATTTTATTGGTTGCCTTGGATGTTGACGACAACACAGAAATTGGTTTTGTATTGTTTAGAACAAAAGAAGATGAAACCCCATTGGCCGTGTTGACTCCCGGTAATATCAAAGAAGAATCTGAAGAAAATGACGATGGCTCAGCGTCTGCATTTATTGAGACAATAAGTGGAACATACATTTTGATTCCATACATGAAGGGAAATAACTCAAGAGTAAATTTTAAATTGATGGTGTATTCCATGTCTGATATCTCAATGAGTCAATACTTCCCAAGTAAAACTTGTTGGATTTCGGGCGAATGGAGCGAATTCACGGCAGGTGGTTGTTTTAATTCGGGTAATTGGAGAAAGAATCAGCAATTCCGTTTAAAAGTAAAAGAAAACACAAGAATCATTGCGGAGTTAGTTTACGAAAAAGGGGTACCTGAAGATAAAATGAGTATGGGAATGACAATGGTTAAAACAGACTCCGACGAAAAGGTGTTTGGTTTTGGCTATCAACAAGTTGTATTTAGCACCAATTTTACAAACGCTTCGTATGTCAGTAAAACTGTAGAATTAGTACCTGGGCAATACATCATTATCCCAATGACAATATTACCTAATTTCTTTGGTAAATTTACGATCGTTATTCACGAATTATTGCGTTCCTCTTTTGAAAATTCATCAATCGAACTGTCGGAAATCAATGAGGGCTACAGCTGCTTTTTGTCAGGAGAAAATGGGAATTTAAAACAACCTCACGTGTTTTCTGTCAATAAAGGTGTCTTATCTGTATTTTTATCTCCGATAATCAATAGTATAAGTAATTCCCCAAAGAAATTATCCATAATCGACCAAAGCAATGGGAGTGTCTTGTCGACTTGTGATGAGACTGATTCTGATGGTTTGTTTTCTTCGATGTTTTTTGTAATCACTGGAGTTAACGATTAGTGCAAACCAAAGTAACTTTGAACACAAAAATGACGATTTTAATAAATATTGAGTCGACTGACCCTTCACAATTAGAGCAGTTTTCGTTGCTACTATTTTCAACAGGAGAAATCCATCAAGTAGCCTAAATATATTCCATTACAACTGTTTCTTCATCATTTTTTTGTTCCTTTGGAAAAAGACAAATTGTTAAAAAATTAATTCAATTCCTCGGTTTTAAATACCCAAGAAAGAAAGGTCAATGGCTGGCTTGGCTGGTTGGGTTTGCGCAACAGGTGGTTGGGTTGGTTGTCCATACATATTTCCATAAGCTGGTTGTTGCACAGGAGCATTAGCTGGGGTAGTGCCAACGTTGTCAAAGAATGAAAGAACGCTTGGTTGTGGTTGAGTTGTACCTTGTGGGGCAGGAACATCTCCAAAGTCAAGTAATGATTTTGTATTTGTTGGTTGTGTATTTATTTGAATATCGTCTTCTTCAGAAGAGAATTCCTCACCCAAACTATCCAAATTCTTGAAATTGAAACCACCAGCTTGGGCCTTGAGTGAAGAAACAAATACTTCAGGTGGTTTATGTAATAATGATGCCAATGAGCCAATGTGTGGTATTAATTTGACCAAAACAGCTTGGTCAAGTTCTTCAGAATCGTCTTTTATGACTGGTTTTTCAGAACAAACCATTTCCTTGGCAAGTTCTGGATCATGGGCAAGGAGTCTCCAATAGAAAAGCCCTCTGTCTCTAAGATCAGGATTATCACTTTCTGTGCACATAGTAAACAAGTTTTGGAGAACTTCTTGGTCTTCCAATGAGGCTTTTAAGAATGATTTTACGGTGGACGTAAGCAATTGTAATTGTACGTTGATGTCTTCTTCTTGGAAAGTTTCCAAGAACATTTGTAACAAGTCAGCGACGTTTGTAATTCTGTCTGAATACTCTCCAATAATCCATATCATAGCAGCTTTGGCTTCTGGCTCGTCAAGTGAATCCAAATTTTCACAAAGAGTTCCAATAACTTTTTCATATCTATTTGGATATCTTCTAAAAATATCTCTAATCACAACAATTGCTTCTTGGACGATGTAATTAACTTTTGTGTTAATTAAATCAACCAAAGTGGTAATGCATTGGTTGGCAACATTTTCTAATTTAATGGCACATCTTCCAAGGGCTCTAACAGCTTTTCTAACGAATTCAACATCACCCATTTGGGAATAATCAACGAATTCAGAAAGAATTTCTTTAATATTATCCTTATTTGCCAATGCAACAATAATTTCGAGTTTTTCAATTTTGATATAAAGTGGATCATTGTATTTACAATAGAAAATCTTTACATCGTTTACCAATAAATCTTTGCATTTTTGGAGAATCAATCGGATATTCCTCAATGCGACATATTGGATTTCATATGCCTTTGAGGCTGACATTAAAGTGCCCAATGGTGGTGCAATTTTCTTCAAATATAAGGCAGCATTTTGGTCACTTAAATGTGGAAGTAAAACAAGAATGAGCTTGACGGCAGCCAATACTACAGCACTATTCGCAGCCTTTAATCTTGGAGCAATTTGTTCACAAATACTTTCAGCAACTTGAACATTTTCTGGGACGTATTTAGAAATAGAATCCAAAATAATAACTTGGCCCCATTCATTTGCGCATTTATTTAAAGCAGTAAGAAGAATGTTGTAATTTTCTGAATTGACTTCGAAAACATCATGCTTTTCGGCCATTTCATTAATTTCGTTCAAAGCAGCAAGTGCATTTGCAACGACAACGTGATTGCTGTCGAAAATAAGTTCTTTCAAAGTATTAAGGAAACCATGTTTAATGCATTCTTCTTGGTTCAAAAAATATAATTTAGCAACACACATGGCAGCGGTTTTTCTAACATATGGGTCTTGATCTTTAAGCGCTTTTTGCAAGGGGTTGTATAATTCTTCAGTGACCTTTGGGACTCTAATGGCACCCATAGTTCTAATGGCCAATGCTCTAACAATTGGATTTGGATCATTTGAGTCTCTTAAAAATGCTTGAACGGCTCTAATTGCGTTGTCTTGTTGGGTTTTGGCATAATTCATTATGTATAAATAAGCTAATTTCTTAGCATCAATATTGGCGGTAGAGACACATTGAAGGACTTCCCCAAACAAAATACCAACATCTTTACCTTCAGTCATTTGAGAAATAACAATTTTCAAACCTTCAATTCTTTCACTTTCTTTTTTGTTGGTTAACATTTCTCGTAAATCTTGCGTATCAGCCACTTTAGCCTTTAAATTTGCTTTCTTTGACATGCCTACTGGTGAATTCTTTTTTAAGATCTCAGTTCATCTTCTCAATAACCAGAACTTTCTTTTCGTTTCGATTTTTTTTCTTCTTTTCTAAAACAAAATTTATGAAATAATATTTTTTGTTATTTATATTTGTTTGAGGTCTCAGTGGGGGGTTGGTGGTTTGGTTGTGGTTTGGTTGTTTCCATTTGGGGTGGTTGATTTCATTGGGCGTTGATTTGTTTTATCATGTGTTGGTAAATCAATTTTTGGATGTTCAAACCAACATTCTGGCCCATATGGACAAAATCCCAACAAGTACAAAGGGCAAATTGCACCGAATTGGTGTCTGTTTTTACAAGCAGGACCGTGTTTACAAAAGCCTCTTTTAAACCATTCACACCTATTCCTTTTTGGTCTAAATATGTTCTTATTTTCAAGTCTATCTTGTTTAACTTCCAATTTGGTCTCTTCTTTACAACTCTCAATTATTTTTTGGTCATCGCTTTGCATTCAACCGATGTTGTTATGTTTTTTTAGTTCGCTTCGTTAATTAAAAATTAAACATCAATTTTGGTTGGAAATAGAGTTGTTTATGGTTTCTCTTAAAGGCAAAAGTGTGCCCACTGAAGTAATGCTTGACGTTGTTTTGCTCGATGTTTTTTTAACTCGCTAATTGTCTTTGGTCTATCATTGACTGCCATTTTTTTAAGTGAAGCATCAATTTGTCCTCGATGCCTTTTAAAACTTTTCCACCTTTTTATTTGAATATCATCAGAAATTTCTCTTCTGCCAATATAATATCTGCAATACCATTGAAACCAACCTCTGACATCATAATCACCTTCACAAATTGGGATCCAACCATTCTTTTTCCAAACCGACAAGGGTTGTCTTGATTTAACTCCAAAATAATTTAACTTTGCGTCTGCAACCAAACTCCTTTTATCTTTGCTCTCTTCATACCACTCAATTGGAAATTCATTGAAACAATCATTCAGGTATTTCCCTTCAAAAACACCCATCTTCAGCATTTCTTTTGGTGAATAATATGGTTTGAAGTCTTCTCTGAAATTTTTGCCATAAGGTTCCGTTAATACATATTCACACTCTTGCATTTTATCTTTCACTTTAATAATTCTTCCTGGTTGATACCAATCTTCATGGTGTTGCAAAGTATTGTCATTCATTAGAAATGGGATGAGTTTTTCGTTAGTTTCAGTGACAACAAATTGGACAATTAATTAAACAACTAAAATAATGATTTATAAAACTTAAAATAAAACTAAAAAAGAACTCATTTCTTCTTTTTGTCTTTCTTATCTTTTTTGCCTTTTTCGTTTGGTTCATCTTTGTGTGGTGAATAGACCAATCCACTTGTCTGTGGGTTTTTATTAAAGTCATATGTTTTATCCTTTACGTGTGTAACTTCTTCGGCCCTTCTTTGCATATTGCTCATCATAGATGATGCGGCAACAACAACGATTTCTTCCAATATTTGTTTTTTAACTCCTTCCAAAATATCGCACATAATTTTCGAGTTGATGAGAGCATTTTTCCATTCAGTTCTTTCTTCGACTGTTTTAGTTTTTAATTGATATTTGTCACTTCCAAAAGAAATATCTAGAACGGCTTCTTTAATTTCCTTTCCTTTTTTGGGTTGTTCAACGGGTACTTCCTCAACAACAATTCCTTTTAAAGATAAACATTTTCCTTTTTTCTCTAATTCTTTTTCGGAATCGGCATAGTGCAATACGCCTCCTTGTAACTTCAAGAATAATTTATGTGTTTTCTTTTCTCCAAATTGAACAACACCCTTGGTTTCGATAGGTGCTGGGAATGGCATTACTTTTGGTAAACAATCAGCCGGTCTTGCGAATTTAATAGTTTTGGCAACGATTTTTTGCAATTCAACATCTGATATTGTTGTAAAAGAAGTTTCATAATACATGTCTGATATTTGTTCAATTTCATTTGTTGGGAATTCAACACCAAATTCAATTGCAACATCCTGTTTATTTCCAAATACAACAATTTTAGTTTTAGGTGAGACTGCTTTAAATTTCTTTAAGAGTTCCAATCCATAATTGTAACTGTCAATATTAGAACTATCAAATACAATATAAACAACACCCATATCAAGGAAATTCTTTGTTTTTAATAAAGATAATGTTTTTTCTACTGCAGCAGTATTAATTGGAATATTTCCTCTTTCAACATCAAATCCAGCCAATTCCTTAATATTTCCAGGGGAATCAATTATCTTTAAATTAAATGATTTACCAACTTGAGTTATTTTAGAACGAGTGCTAAAGTTTCTCGTTTGCATATAATATGAGAGTTCTTCATTCATAATTCTTGATACTAAAGTCGTCTTACCAACAGTAGAATCACCAAGTACAAGAATTTCCATATTATCATTAACATTGGCATCCATTTGAACGTTTCTTTGCTTGTAGACATCGACTAAGATATCGCATAACTCATCAATCTCAGAAGCAACGTGAATACCTCTTTCCTTACAATGCATTCTAACAGACTGACATTCTCCATGATTGTCTTCACCAAGAACAGCAATAATATTCTTTGCTTCCTGACTTTCTTGCCCATAAATTTTTCCACAAATTTCTTGGACTTCATTTAGTGTTGTGAGACTGTCTACTTCATTTGATGACATAACAACAATAAAGGCCTTTTTCGAAGCAAAATGCATTTCTCTCATTGGCAATACACTTTCATATCCAATTAACGTAGAAATTCGGATTTGCAATTCACTTTTCCCTTCGTATTGAATGGAGGCAACAAGTGCAGTGGATGTTAATAAACAACTTTTTATCCCAATCCATTTATTTAGAAACTTTTGCGTTACATCAGGCGAATGTGATGTAACCAATACTTCGATTGAGGCAGTGGCACCACCAACAACAGTATTTCTGAGTATTTCGATATATCTATTTGAAAGGGCATTGGGTAATAAACGAGGGTATTGACTGGCTTCACATAACACAGGACAACTCATTATTGACACTGGGATTAAAAAGATCTAGATCTCTGAAATAAGAAAAATAAAATTAGAACGAGCATTTTTGAAAAAAATAAAAACAAAAAATAAAAAACATTTTTCTATTTGAAGCTGCAGTTTGATGAGCATTCCGCCTACCCTCGTTGACAAAAAATATTACAAACAAAAGGTTTGGCAAATGAACGCTCCTTTCTATTACGATGTTTTCATTAATTTTTATACGCCACAAACAATTATTTCTTTCGACTGGATCGACACTGTTCAATTGGATAATGACACAATCAAACAAAAATTCATTTATGGAACGCCAAATGGCACAGGAATTGGGGTGGGAAGTGTTATTTTGCCGAATAAGAATTGTTTAATAAAACAAACTGATTATTATGAGGGAATGATTGGATATTATGATATTCCAAATAACCTTCCAAAAAGGGGATTAGAAGGTAGTGTGCCATTTGAAGGGGATTGCAATAGATTGAAACATATTCAATCCTCTCCTTTCATTATTGCCCAACAGTCTAACACTCTGACTGACAAATCATTCATTAAAATAATAAACACTGGCGATTTGAGTATTCAAAATGTTGGGGAGCAAGATTGTGAAGGGTATGGTATTAGTACAAACGAGAATGAAACAAATAAGTTTTATACTTCTTCAAATGGTGGATATTGTTATGCATGGGATTTAGAAAAACTTGGTCGTGTCAGTAAAGTTAGGGCTTCTTCCAGTAATGTAAATGATGTTGACTTTAACAGATTTCATTCCAATATTCTTTGTGTTACCGATTCAGCTGAAATTGTTTTAATTGACGAAAGAATGAGTGGGAAACAAAGTTTTAATGGTGGAACTGTAATGAATGGATGCAATTTTTCTCGGTTAAACCCAGAGTTATTTGCGACTGGGCATGAGAATGGAATGGTAAAGTTATGGGATCAAAGATACATCTCAGACGCATTATTTACAATCAATCGACATCTCAATATTTCCAAAAACAAAAATAAATCGAATTGTGTTAACAGTGTCCAATTTTCTCCTGACGAGCCAAACTTACTTTTGTCGTCGTCTCTAGACAAAACTGTTAATGTTTATAATCTAGCAAAAATTGGAAAACCAGAGGAGCTTTGTGTTTGTTTTTGATTATCTTTTATTTGTTATTTCAGTAATGCTAATTTTGTAGTTTTGTCATTGCGCCCATCATGGCCAAGTTGCCGAAGCTCGATGGAATCCATATTGTGCGGGATTTATTGGGTCAGTTGCGGAAGAGTATGACATTCACATGTGGAAATATACTGAAATTATTAATAAGTAATTAATTAATATTAGTCAATTCTGATTTTTTAATATGATTTATTTTCGCCAAGCAATGCGTCTGCTTTCTTTGACGTTATCAAATTTATCAAAGCAATTTTAATAGCTGTTGAATTCTGTTCGGGAATTCCCCAAAAAAGTAATTGTTGTTGCTGAATAAACATTTTTCCAAACATTTTTCCAACAAATTCAAGAATGCAGCAATGATTCATTACCTCCCTTATTTTCTTTACTTTAGCTTTCTTCAATAATTTCACAACACCATCGTCATCTTCAACTTTTGTAAACTTTTTTGTTTTGTCAGTCCCTTGTTCTAATGGCTGAGTTAATATTAATTCGCAATGAATAATTGGTACAGCAAAGAGACAAGACATCCAACCATTTCTATTTGGTTTAGAACAAACAAGAATAATGTCATTACAAAGAACCAATAACTTTTTTTCAACTTTTTTTCTGCAAACAGCTTTGATTGAATAAGTTTGTATAATTTTTCTTCCACTCTTAGCAAAACTACTTCCCGATAACTCTTCAAATCCCAACAACTGTTTGCCAAATTCTTTAACATAATTAAAATCATTTAATTTAATTTTTGTTTTTTGGGTTATGCTCTCGACTTTTTCAATCTTTGTTCCACATTCTTTTAATTCATCAATCTGCAATGCAGGTGGTGTTAATTGTATCATATTCTGAACAAATTTAACGATTTTATCAACATGAAATTCTGGTATATCAACTAATTCTTCAACACAATTACTATCATCTTTCTTAGAAATTAATTTTTTAAAATCCTTAAACTTACCAAGAATATCGTCTAATGAAGATAATGTATACTTTTTTAAATTCGCACATTCAATAATATTTGGTATTTCATTCAAATATTTGTTTAAACTAAATATTAATTCATCAAATCGGTCACACTCATTTCCAATTTTTGTTGTTTCAATTGTTCCATATAAAGTAATAAACTTTTCTGCAATAATTCGATCGCTTGAAAGTGTTTCTAAATATTTGGAAAATAATTCTTTTGCGCATTGTTCGGTTAGAATTTTATTATGAATTGAATAATGATAAACATCCCTCTCAAGCCAGTTATACCAATTAATATATTGCCTCATATATTCGGTAAATTCCTTAATAATTCTAAATCTTTCCATAAACATTTCAGTAATTCTAATATCGCCTTTTGTTCTAACCAATTTATTAGAAACCATTTTTAATAATACCAATGAACTTTTTCTTCCTTTACTTTGAATGGGTTGGACATGGGTGGTGTCTATTTCTTTTGTTGGACATCTGGTTAATGGTTTAGTGTCAACTCGTTCCAATACGTTTGGTGCATTTTTATGTATTTTCGGATTATTAGTCGTGTTTAATGTTGATTTAGTTTTTAATACTCTATCTCTTTGTTGTGCTAAATGATTAACAATTGATTCATCAGAAACAATACTTCCACCACCAATACGAGAACTTTTTACGTGAGGATAATTAAAGCTGTTGTCTCTGCTTGGGACTGGCGTAACTTTTTCACCTAATTTCTCAGTTCCATTTCGAGAAAGTTGGTTATCAGTTTTTCCTAACGATCCTAAAACGAACGGCCCAGTTGGCAAAATAATTTGAGACATTTTTTCTTGCATTTCGAGTGTACTAGGAGTTTGTTTAATTTGAGTTCTTTCTTTTTTTCTCTTTTCGATATCATCCATAATTTTATTAATTTCTTCAATACTTAATTTTATTTCTGGCTCTATTGGTTTACTTTCTTTCTCTTCATGTTTCATTTGTTCAAGTATCGCTGCTTTTATTAAACCCTTAATCTTTTGTGATTTGGATACTATTTCATCTTTCCGATCCACAAGTGTGTTGACCTCTTCAATAACCCTATCCAATTCTTTTTTTTCTTTGTTAAGTTCTTCCAAATCCCCTTTCTTTAAGAATAATTGAAAATTAATGTCCTCTATTCTTCTTAATGACTCAAATAAAACAACTTCGTCTTGTGTTTGACTAATAATTGTTTTGGTTATTGTTTCATTATAAATTTTTAACAAATCATCGAGTTCTTCTAAATTTTTATCTTCCAATCCATTAAATTCATTTAGCAATGTTTCTGCACTTAAAATAGAAGGATGTTTTTCGAGAGGTCTAACCGAACTCATTATCCTTTGGTTTCTTTATTATTTGAAGTTCTTTTCCATTTTTTCCCATTTTGAATTTTCCTTCTCATCAAAAAGACTTTTCTGAAACAAAAACAAAAAACATAGAAATGATATTTAATTTTTGCTTTCAGTCCCACTTCTCAATCCCTATTCCTTGTTCATTCCTCAAATACCAGTGTTATGGTCTCTATTGTTCCTTCTAAAAACCGTTTTGGTTTCATTGCTTTTTCCAATTTAGGCCCCGGTAAGTCTTCAATTTTTATTGGTGGTTTCCAATGGTCGTAATCGTCTGATGGAATTAATTGTTGGAATTGTTTGATCAACCCCTCGTTGATAATAAATGGAACTGCTCTTTGGCTGTGAGTTTGTTGTTGAGCAATACTTGGTTGCGTATTGGGAACTATTTGTTTTGGTTTCTGAATGGGAACAGAAAGACTTGGTTTGCGGACACTAACTTGTTGTTGGACTGTTGGAGGTACATTCTTTTGATTAGAAATCGCATTTTGAGATATTCTAAATCGGTGTGGCTGTAAGTTGTATGCTGTTGGTAGCGAAGTATGACTTTTTCGTTGCAGTTCTTTAACACGATTGCTTAAATTTAAGATTGATTGTTCATCTTGAGTTTTTCTTGATTCCAAATCTTTGATTGATGACACATATTTCTCAACCTCGCAATTACATTGACCCAAACGGATTTTTTCTTTTTCGAAGTTCAATATGGCATATTGTTTTGTTATCTCTTTTTTTAAGAATGCCAACGACTGTTGAGTGGTTTCAATTTGATGTTTTAATTTTTCGATCTCTTCTGCGTCAGAACCCCCAAATTCAGCAACGGGAACAGTATTTGTATTCTTATTGGCAACTGGGGTATCATCTATAATTATTGGTGGGATGTTCTGTTTCAAACAGGGTCTTTCTTCAGGACAATCCAAAACAATGGTATTCGGTTGTTGGAAACTGTTTGAATTTAAAATTAAATCATGAGGGGCATCTAATTTAACTAACTGTGATAAATTTAATTGGAACTGATGCGTTCGATCATAAGAAACATTTTTTATAATTGCAACGTTCAATTGGAGATTTGATACATTTTGTAATACTGGCATTTTGGCAGACTTACTACTCAAATAATCATTACCAATTTGTAATATTTTTAAACCTAATGGAAGATTAATGTTTTTGATAATACTACTGTTAATATGTAGTTGAGATAATGCAGAACATTGGGAAATATCTAGTATTGCACAAGCACTTTTAGTAAAACAATTGTTAATTAATAAAATTTTCAGCTTTGGTTGGATTAAATCAGTATTTAAAGAAGAAACATGAGTTAAAACCAATTTATTGAGTTGATAAAGATAAGGGGGGATGATATTTATTTCCAAATCTTTCATATTAATTAATTTCTCCAAATTATGAATATGATTTGAATGACATTTTAATTTAGTTAACCTTGTGGGAAGTATTAAACTTCTTCCAGTTAAACAGAATTTAAGATTAAGATCAAACAAAACAAAATCCGAAATATCACAAGGAGTTTTAAGTTTTCTTTCACGGGGGTATGACCAAAAATTATTTGAATCCAATAAAAATTTGTCTTTCCTTTCTCTTCTTTGTCTGGCAAAGTAACCGGAGTGTCTACTATCTTCGTCAATAGTAATTTTGGGTATTAGGTATCTTGGAAACACACAGTTTTTAAAATCATCTTCCATCATTTTTTTCAGAGATATTACTTCGTGAGAAGCAAAATATATTAAATTGTCATTCAAAGCGCGGATTAAATAATTTTTATCAACCCTTCTCGGTACTTGGGTAACAACTTGGATGAGAGGAGAAATTTGTTTTAAAGCAAGTAATAATTCAAGGTTTGGAAAATCTAAATCAAATATTACACAGTATTTGGTCGGTTTTAATTCAATTGCTATTTCAATTAATTCTTTGTTGTGCATGGGTGTATTTATGCGAGCATCAAAAAATCCGTCTTCTTGTGAAGAAAAATGCATTCTTATCATCTCTAAGTGTGGTAATTCCGAAATAGTTTTTAAACACTCTTTAAACGATTTATTGACAGTAATTCTCTGATTGACAAAATATGTGTTTTCATCAGAAGATGAATCCGATGGGTCACTTGAATCTGTTTCGCAACGATGAGTGAATGTTTTTTTACGATAAGGTTTTGAAGTGTTTCTTCCATTATACTTGAAATTTTCAATGCCAACATCAATGTATAATTCTTTAACATTCTGAGATAACACAGAAAAAAAGGAATCAACTCGTTGTCTTGTCAATTTATTCAACAAATCGGAAGGACAAATACCTCCATTCATTGTTCTGATGTATTGAAAATGTTCAATTTCGTTTTTATTTAATTCGAAAGAGAATTGAATTGTTTCAATGTTGGGAAACAATTTAATTTCTTTAATAACATCATTTTTTCTGTTTCTTGGTTCGATACAATCTGAATATGCAGAGAATTTCGGATAATATGGATTTATTTTAAGGGCCAAAGACGCTCTAAAACACTTTTTATTGACTTGAATAAGATTAACAGCATCATCAACTGTTCTTAAATAAAAATATAAATTGGCAATGAATTGTATTTCAAGGGTTCTCATTCAATAAAATATTCAGTTCATCCAAAAAAATGAATCAAAACATAAATTAAAACAAGTTACATTAGTTATGTATTATTAAACTTTAAACAATAATTTACTATTCCCAACAATCAAAGAATATGCCTTGGTTTTGTAATGCGCAAGAAAAAACCGCCGGACAACACTTCACTGATTCAACAAAACAAGTCAATACATTTTGTAATCCCATTTTATTTGTTGGTTTTTTATTGATAATTTCCGTAAACATTCGGCAAAGTAATTTAAATACCTCGAAATGTTCTGGTAAGATGTCCCTTAAACACATTAATAATTGTCTTACCTTCAACACCAATTGAAAATTGGGCAAATTCTTTTTTATAAAACCTTCTATTTGTTCATTTATATTGAATGGGATTAATGGAACTGGCAATCTTCTGAATAATCCTTTAAGGGTGGATGAAATCGCATGCGGATCGACGTCCTTAAGGTCTTGTAACGAAAATGATCTTCTGCTAATAATTGATTCAAGTCTTTGAACTTCATCACCACCACCCGAAAGTCTTAAAATACCTTCAACATCACAACAATTGTCTGTAATGAATTGGATTAACAACCTGTAAACCAATGGGGCTGATTGAGACCTCTCTCTTTGCATCAAATCATGCAGGCTCACGCCAATAACATCTTCCTTTGTTAAATGCGGGGATAACTGTGCCGAACTTAAAATGGACATGGACATTCGAGAAAATGCGGTTGCGTTCATAATTGTAGGAACTTGTTTTTTTACAGTAACCAATTTCTTTTTTACACTGTTTTCAACATACCACATAGTTCTAGAAGTAATTTGTTCTTTCCAAACAGCAATTTCTTCCTTGGTTTCCGCAGATAAAACCTATTTCAATAAATACGATATTATAAATAATTTAAAAACAAACGTATTTTCCAATTTTTAACATGAATCTCCTTCGTTGATCCTCGGTGAACAATAATTTATATTGACTGTTAACATAAATTATTGATAATACAATATCACTCCCCGGTTTTGTTAAGAATAATAAATTTTTAAACATAAGAACATTGACTTTTTTCCAATCAGAATCAACTTCTTTCCTCAATTCGGCATTGCCAATATTAATTCCTTGGCTCACAACGTTGCAATAAATTTTTTCTCCCAATAGTTTAACGGCTAAATCCTTTGTAATTGCCTCGTCATTAAATACCCCTTCCGCCACATCAATTTTTGAAGACGAGTCTTTAATAATTTTCTTCTTCACTTCCAACTCTTTTTCGATTTGTTTAATTTGTGATTTCTGTTGGATGTCCGAAATTCTTAACAAATCCTTTTTGTCATTTTGGAGTTTCAATGATAACTCTAATCTTCTTTTCAGTCTTTGTGAAATCGTTTGGACGTGGAGCAACTTTTTAAGGATTTGAAGCGATTGAATTGGAGTTGTAGATAATGAAAGTTCATCTTCCAATCCCAATTTGTAACTTTTAATTTCTTCTAATACAGGCCTCTTTGTCATTGATTTAATAACGCAAAGAGGTGTCCCTTCGTCGGCCATTCTTTCTTTGACTTTTCAATTTTTTTTTTCAACAAAAAGGAATTTATTTTTTTTTACTTTTTCCTTTTTTTCAAACTTCTACACGATTCGATACAAGCCCTACTCCTTGTGAATTATTTTGTTTTCTATATTTAATGTTATGTTCTTTTTGTCTCGAAATAATCCCGAAAAATTGGTTTATGGTCGGATTGGGAAGGGGTTGTGAATTAGCAAAAATAGAAACAAAACAAAAAATATAAAAACACAAAAACTAAAAAAAAAACACAAATAAAGGAGGAATGAGGAATATCACAAAATTGATAATTATTGGAACAATTTTGGTAATCATAAATTTATTTTTTCAATTCCCAGATACTGCGATGACGGTTAACCTCGCAAATTGCGATGAGATTAGGCCTGTTAAACTTGTTGTTAAATCAAAAGGATATTACCCACGCCATTTGTCACAATGTGGATGGAAATTCCAAGACTTAATTATCCATATCTCCTTGTTAATAATACCTTTTTTCCATAATTTACTTGACCCTCAATATCGTTTGACTCGATTATTGAGGAGAGTCGTTACTTTTACAACTTCTTTGCTTTTATTAATGTTTGCTTCTTATACTTTGGTGGATTTGATTCACTACCCGACTTCGATTGTTCAAAATTTGTTTCATTTTAGTCGTTCAGCCTTTATTTTTAATGTGGTCCTTGAAATTGGTCTTGCGGTTTGTTGGCTCGTTTCTGTGTTTACCACAATGAATAATATATAATGTCTTTTTTTGGTCAACATTGTTTAACATGAATTTTTATTGTGAAATGGTCGCCAAAAACAAATTGGTTATTTGAAATAAACAAATGAATCATTTAAATATTGTCAATCAAAAACACTATTTTGTGTATTTTTTTAAGAGTGCTGGTGACAGTTTAATTACAGTTTTATTTCCAACAACCACAGGGGTTGTTGAGCCGCTTCGTTGGGAAGATGAAGGAGAGGCCACAGATGAATAATAGAGTTCGGAAGGATCAACTTCTTTAAAATGAGGATCAATTCCTTTGTAAAAATCAAGAACCTTTTTATTAACCCTCCAAGCAGTTGGGCCTGGGATTCTTCCAACTATTTTTAATCCATCAAGTGATTGCAATCTGCTCAGAGCAACATATGCCTGCCCAGCTTCAAATACTTTTTCCAAATTCAATTCGGCAGCCGGAAGAGTTAATCCCTGTGACTTATGGATGCTCAAACCCCAGGCATAGGTCAATGGAAGTTGAACACGTGCGGCAACAATTAAACCTCCAGACTCTATTTCCCAAAAATCTGGGGAAATAGTTGCTTTAACCCTATCAAACTGAACAGATGGATATACTGTATGTTGTTTATAAAACGTATTCTCAGCAATTCTGATATTACATTCCGATGCATAACTATCTTTCTTATCTTTTATTTCTTTATGTTTTTTATCTTTAATTTCCTCGAATCCGACAATCACCCCAACAGCGCCATTCACCAATCCAATGTCTGGTTGTGTATTTTTTAATAACATTACCAACGCACCAACCTTTAATGATAATTGCTCAGGCGCAGGAGAATCTTTCAGAGAAGTTTTGTATCTATCCAACCCAACATCACAACACCCATAAGTAATTTCATTTGAACCCAATTTACTTAACTCCCTTTTATTAAAATTTTCAGCATCCAATCTATGTGAGAATAAACAAGTTCTTTTTTTATCCCCAAGATCCCTTTTTTGGCATTCCTCAAGAACTTTATGTGTGGTTTTTGTTAAATAGCCATATCGAATATTATTTAACATTTCAATGAAAACTAAATCGCTTTGCCTGTGTTGGGTATGTAAAATTACACATTTTTTAATGGTATTTTTCCAAGAGTCAGCCTCAAATACAAATTTAACTTCTTTTCCCTTACAAACTGGTGGTAATTGAAAGAAATCACCTGAAAATATCATTTGAATTCCTCCAAATGGTGCTCTATTTCTTTTAATATTCTTTGCAACATAATCAAGTTTATCTAATAAATCACCAGAAATCATCGATACTTCGTCGATTAAAATTACTTCAGCTTTCAGCCATTTATCCAAAGCAGCCCTATTCTTTAATACCTTTGTATATAACACTTCTTTATCTTGGTCACCCAATCCAATCCCAGCAAAACTGTGCAATGTCGTCCCCCCAATGTTACAAGCTGCAATACCAGTGGATGCAGTAACGTGAACTGCATTTATGGTTGGATGAAGTTGTTTTAACACATTAATTAATTTCTTCATAACATAAGACTTACCAGTCCCAGCAGCCCCTGAAAAAAAGAAAGAAATTTCGCTTTCAGCCAACCCAATAACTTCTTTTTGGTCATCAGAAAGACCCCTTAAAATCCCAGTAAAATCCATTACCTTATTTACATGGGCGGCTGTTTGAGAATAAGATGGGTCTTGTTGTGTATCAACATTACCCACTGGCTGGGTGGCAGTCAATGGGAAGGTTACAATTTCATTTTTTTGTTCAATGGGTTTCATGGACTGTTTTAACGTTTGGTGTTCTTTGGAAAGTAATACATTGATGGCAACAGCTGAATTTGGTTTGGAAGAATTCGCACTAAAATCTCTCAATTCAATATTTTGTGTTGGATTACTTCTCCTTGTCAAAGCAACTTCAGATTGAGTAGGAAGAGAAATTAAAGGGGGTGATGGTTTAAACAAAGGAGGTTTTAAAGTATTAATTTTTTCCGTTTTCATTGAATTTTGATTATCTTTTTTAACTGTGAACTTCTTAGTGGTGGGTTGGCTTAATTCAACATCAGAATGAGAAGGCCTTGGTAATTTGGGTGTGATTGACATAGGGTTTTTTGGTAATTTTGAGTTTTTACAACAAAAACATTATTCCACTTTTACCTTTCGTTTTTCTAAAATTCTGTCAAACCGTTATTTATAACAATAAATTCACTTGGAAATCAAAACAAATAAATAATTTTTAAATTCTACATTTGTATTACTATCACACGCCTTGTTGTAAATCGTGTTGACCCACAAAGCACTACAGGAGCATTACAATAATCAAATGAACATTGGACACAAGCAGAACGAAATCCTCCATCTTTTTTATAAACAACCAAATCACCTTTACCAAAAGCAAATAGACAAGGATTTAAAGAAGAGCCAATATAAAACACTTCCTTATTCCAATCATTCGACAAATAAAACCTTGTCGGAACAGGAATAGATCCATAAATATTCATTGTAAATACATAAGCATCATCATCTTGAACGAATGTATCAGTCATATCGATTGGTTGTTTTTTGAACCCACCAAATACATTCATATCATCATCTATTACAATAAAAAAGATGTTTTCTTTATCTTTAATGCTGTCGTAAAAGTCATCCGACCCAACGGACCAATCACTTAAACACGAATCAAATACAATATTGCACTCCCCAGTATTGTTCCACCCCTTTAATATTGTAATAATCCGTTCGAGACATAGAGTCGAGTTTTTTGAGTGGCAGTTTAACATGGAATTTCGGAGTTGGCAATTATTTAGTTTAAATACCGAATGATGTTTTTTTTATAAAAATTACGAATTTTCTAATTTCTTCTTTTGCATCAAACACCGTTCCATTTTTTTCTTTCGTTTATGTTCTTTGCAGTTTTTTGTTTCTTTCTTCTTCGTCTTTTCCCATTTCTTTTGTCGGATGATGTTTCTTGGATCATTTTCTTATAAATAACTCTTCGAAATGAGTTGTTGTGGTCAATTTAAAACAATTCGCTGAATGTTTTCGGTGATTCTCCAAATTTTGAAGATGTCGGTAGAATTTCATGGAATCTAGTCTTGAAAATGGAATAATTTAAGTGTTATGAGTGCTTTATAAACGAATTACAATTACCAAATCGTGAGACTGTCAACAAAATGGTCACGACAAGGTGTATTGTTCACTTAATTCACCAAAAATAACAAACCTTCAACCCTCAAACTCCAATCTTTGAAATCATTGTTTCGTAAATAACTAAAAGTCATATTTACGTCACCATCAAAACTTTTAAGCTTGAAATCCTCCCTCCGTGTTACACAAAAATAACTGGATATGAAATTGATGTTTCATTTGGGTTGTTTCCTTGACTTTTAGCAAATCCGTTGGCAATGGATTTTGTCTTCGCCAACACCACAAAACAACTCACCTCAGGTTTCCAGACCCCCAAATGGTTTATAAAACGTTATTTCGAATAGCACAAAAAGAAAAAAACAAAAGAAATTAAACAAATAATTTAGCCAATCAATTTATTCGGAGGCCTTAAGGATATCAGAATCTCCTCCGTCAATAATAGACAACACTGAAACGGAGAAATATCTTCCACAGGCAGTTCCAAGATCGACGTTAGTTCCGGCATAGTGAACAACTTGAACTTTGGCAAGAACAGCGTAGTATTCAATTTTGGCTCTTTCTAATGGTGGGCAGTTTGATGAGATGATAATAAGTTTACTCTTTCCATCACGAATAGTCTTGAGGGTACTTTTTGTTCCAAGGACATACTTTCCACTTTTGGTAACAAGGGCAAGTTTTGAGTTAACACCTTCTTGAGTTTTTTTAGCTTGTTTAGCACTTGACATTGTTCCTCTGACCGATTTTATTTGAGATCCACAGGGCAAATTTATACAGATAGGGTTAAAACCCGATAATTCTCATTTTTTTTTTGTTTAGTATCATGTTTAGTAAATATATTATAATACTAATGTTTCATATTATTTCCATTTTCTTTTTTTTTTAATTTTCGTTTTTTTTAACATTTTTATAGTTGTCAATTTGTTTTAAATGGAAGGAACAAAAGGTGTTTGTGGTGTTTGTGGTGGTGAATCAAAATACAAGTGCCCTGTTTGTGGGGTTTTGTATTGCAGTATAAATTGCTTTAAAACCCATAAGAAGAATTGTAAGAAGAAAGAAAATGAATTCATTTCCTTACAAGACATGAATGATGATACAATAGGCGAGGATTTAATGTTATTGAGCAAAGCCCAATCATTTGTCCACTCATTACAGTCGAAAAGAAAATACAACACCTTTTTGGTCAAGAAATCCAAAAGGAATAGAAAAAGGATTGAAAAAAAACCAAAAAAGAATAAACATGAACAGCCAAACGAAAGTGCCAAAGAAGATGAAACAAAAATTGAATTGAAAAATGGTGAAGAAAAAGCGTAGGCCGTCCTTTTCTCAAATTTCTGTTATAGTTAAACCCAAATGAAAAAAACCCTCTTTTATTAATTTAACAAGTAAACTTTTTATTGCTTACTTTTGGTTTTCTGGGGCTTTTGTTGAATTATCGTCTCTTCTGTTGTCATTCTGATGAAATGAATCACGTTTAGGAGATGGGGTTGATGCTTTTTTCGAACGTGAAGGGGATCTTGATGAATAACTTCTTGAGCTTCTTCTTCTGTCACGTCTTGAATATCTTCTTCTTGGACTTCTTGATCGGGAGGAAGATGGTGATCTTGAAGATGAAGATGAATAATGGCGTCTTCTATGTGATCTTCTTGAGTATGGAGAGCGTGATCTTGAAGATGAATATGATCTGCTTGATGATCTCCTATGGCGTCGCCCACGAGAATAAGAACGTGATCTTGTTCTATATCTTCTTGAACCTCTTCCTTCTGGACAATCACGTGCCCAATGACCAACTTTATTACAAATATAACATACATCTTGATCTCTTGTTCTAGTCCCACGTGCCTCTTCAACGGTGACACGTTTTCCTTTGACTAAAATTTCAATTTTTTCGTCAACAATTTTCTTTCCGTCCTCTGCTTTTTCAAATGTCTAAAATGATGAGAATCGAATTATAAACAACAACAATCATTATACTTTTATTTTAAAAAGAAGAACCATTCTTTTAATAATTTTTATTAACACATTTCAATGTTATTTTGTTGTTTAATAAAATTGAATTAAAACCAATTAATTCAATAATTGATTAAAACACAAAAAAGAATGGAAATGATTATGATTAAAAGGCTTCACTAAATATCAAACAAACTACAAAACCGAATTTATTTTTAATGTCAATTGTGGTTATTGTTCCATATTTCGCAAACGCATCGTTCATTTCTTCTTTTGTAACATTGTCAGGTAAACGACCCACATATAATTTTATCGAACTCATAGAAACAATAAAAATAAATAGTTAACCCTTGTTTTATTTGTTAAAATTTGTTCAAAACAAAAAAATTTCAAATTCTTCTCTAAACGAACTATCAATAATAATTTTTTTAATTATTAATTTGTTGTTAATAATTACTTCTTTCTTTTTTTCAAATTTCAAAAATGAAAAATAAAAATTTTTATTGAAAAAAAGTTTTATTTCATTTTATTACTTTTTTGTGTTTTTTTAATGCAAACAACAAATTCCCTTGTTTTAACGATGAAGGCATTCAGTAAACATGACACTGAAAAGGGGAAAATTGTTGGTAGAGAAAGGGAATATGAAGAATTGAAGGAATGTGTAAGACAATACGATTTATTTCCACATTTTGGATTGATACTAATACACGGAGGATCCGGAGTTGGCAAAACAACGGTTATTAAAGAATTATTAAAAGATGAGGAATTTTTAAATGAAACAAATAAAAAAAGAAGGGTGGTTTATATTAACATTTTGCTTTGTACTAGCAAAAAATGTTTCATAAAATCGTTCTCTGAACAATTATTTGGTGAAGATAGAAGTTTTAAGGAAATCTCCTTCGAATTAAATAATGAAGTCATTCCCTCTATTATCGTTTTGGATGAAATGGATAATTTGAAAACTAAATGTGTTGATATGTACAAATGGGTTCTTCAGGCTTTATTTGGAATTCAAATTGCTTCTCGTTGTGTTGTTATTGGACTGGCTAATGAAACCCAAGACTATTACGCAATGGCGAATGATTTTGCACGATCACCATACACTGCACAATTACTGTACACAACAAACACGATAGGTCAAATCGGTGCGATAATAAAAAATAAAACTGGTAATGTGTTCGAACAAAAAGCAATTGATTATATTGCAAAAGAAGTGTATGGAAAAGAGGGTGATATAAGAAAGGTTTATGCAGCCTGTTCATTGGCAATTCACTTGGCCATTCAAGAACAATCACCAACCGTCAAAATGATTCATGCAATTAAGGCGAGCGGAATAAATAATGGAGACAACTCAATCAAAGATTTTCTTTCAAGAATGGGGAGATATCAAAAATGTTTATGTGCTGCTTTGTTCTTTTGTCAAAATCGAAATGGAATTATTGGGGTGGGCGAGTGGTTTGAAAAATTCAGGCAATTACTTAATTCAATAAAACTACCTCAAAAACATTTCACAATTAAAGAATTTAGAAATGAGGTTTCAATTCTTGCTTCCCAAGGTGTTGTTAAAAAAGTCAATTGTAACAATATCAATAATGTTGCTTATGACTGTATCAATCAGATAACTCCCACTTATGATAAATTAATGATGACGACTATTCTGTCAAAAGAACCCGCTTTAAAACCAATTATGGAACAATTAAAACAAGTTGCCACCGTCTGAGCTGTATTACAACAATCTTTAAATCGAAACCTTTAATTTATTTTTAATAACAATTGAATTTAAAAATATCCCAATTTCTTGCAGCACATATATTGTGTTGGAACTTCGTTCATTGCCGCAGTGGCGAAGGCGATGTCTGGGTTTTCAACACGAGGACCATCAACCACTTTTTGGAAATTGACGAAATTGAAATTATCAAATTTGGAATTGCCCAATTCATCATCAAAATCTTCCATTTTCTCAAATGGCCCATCGCCAACACCAATTGTAACAATTGACAATGGGTAGTTTGAAGCATTTTCAATGGCCGCTTTTGTTGCTTTTTCGGCATCAACCTGACCATCAGCAATAATCAAAAGAATGTGGTATTGTCTTGTTCTTTGGACAATTTGGACGGCCTTGTTGATCAATGGGGCAAAGTTGGTTGGTCCTGAAAGACGAACACTCGGAGTGATCTCATTATATCTTTTCAATACCTCTTGGAATCCATCGCAAGGAGCATCGTTTGGCATGAATGAAAAAACTGATTTATCAGTTGTTGTAACATCACCAAAACCATAAACAGGAATCATATTGTCATCGTCAAATGGTTCTAAAGTTCTTCCAATAATATCAATGACTCTTTGATATGGATTCAACCCATTTTGAAACAAGGCATGGAGACTATACCCATTAAAACTTTTTTTGCCAGTCCATGTATTTGACTTGGTATAATCAATTCCAATAATTAAATTCGAACTTTCCAAACCAGCTTGTCTCAACCCATCGTGTAGCTCATCCATAGAACGATAATTACCTTTTAAAATTGCTTTTTTGATATCTGGATTTTTTGAAAATCCTTGTCGGCTTTGTTGTGAAGAGCTTGAGGTTATTCCCATCGCTGATTAAATTTCGAGATGGCCATTTTCAAGTTGTGAGATTTTATTTCTGCTATTCTTCATTAACTTTTTTTAAAACTTCTTTTTTGGGATGAGATTAATCCCAAATTATTGTTCAAACAACAACCAAACCCAACCGAAAAAAAAACCCACGAAGCGCCTTTTCATCATAATTTAACACAGAAATTGTGAAACAAAAAAAATAAAACAAAACAAAAGGACACGTGCGGAATATACTTTTTTAAAAAGGGTTGGGTAAGAACAAAAAAAATCTAAAAAAAAGGGATTGTTCCCAAAAACAAGAAACTTTTTCTTCAAGATCACTTTTGTTTCGTGGAGATCTTCTTTTTGACTTTTATGTTGGAACCAACAACTCATGAAAGTTAGAGAGGTCCAAAAATCCCGCCATTTAATCACAAAATTTGAAAAGGCCATATCAAGTTATTAGATTAAACATGAACACCTACCTGATGGGCCAATTGTTGTCAAGCCAGAATGCTCAAAAACTGATAGAAAGGATAGAGTTGATAACTGAAAGTTTTTATCAAAACAATAAAGAGTTTGATAACTTTCTTACCAATTATAACACCACTGCCTTTGAAACAAAGTTGGAGGAGGACGGAACCATGTGTTTAGATCATTGCATTGAGGACAAAGAACATGAATTAGCAGATATTAAACAATTAATGGAAAAAGTTGAGCTCTTGCAACAAGAAATACACACTTTGTATGAAAAAGAAAAAACTGAAATAGAGTATATTAGGGAAGCTGAAAAAGAAATTTGCAGACCCCCATTGCCATGTCATACATTAATTGAAGAAGTAAAAGAACAAAACAAAATTTCTTTTATGGGTTTGCTCAGTGGGAAAAAAAGAACTAGTTCTACATCGCCTTTAATAAAAGAAACTGAAATGATTAAGGGAAGCGGTAAATCGGGTTTACTCTTTATGCCACTTCAAACTGTTGTTAATCAGAAATTAAATGTTCTAATACCTTATTTCATTTATCTACAACAATGGAGTGGATTTTCCAATGTTGAAGTTTTATATGATTCAACCGTCCAAACAGATGATGTGGGATGGTTTAAACGAATTCAAAATAAACCAAATTTATATTTTTTCAATGTCGACACCAATGGGAGTATTTTTGGGGGATTTACATATAAACCAGCAGTCCAAACAAACAAATATGTTATAGATCCAAACCATTTTTTGTTTTCACTGAAGAAGAAAGAAGCGGAATGTTGCCAAGTTTTTAAATCAAAGAAACCACAAGGATTGATTGCATGTGAAAAATCTAAAATTATGTATGGGTTCGGGTTGTCAGAGAGTTGTTTGGATGTTTATTATCCGAATAAAAAAGGTTCTTGTTGTTTTAACCTCTCAAAGAATTATGTTGGGCTGAGTAATGATGGACTCAATGGGTTTCATCACCCAAACGATTTTACGACAACAAGAATTCTAGTGCTTCAAATGTCCAAATGAAAGAAGTGAATTTGTTTAGGAGTTCAGAAGTAATTAAATTATTTTTTGTAAACAACGTTATTTTTGAGGAGAAACACAATTTGCAATGTAAAAGAAAAAAGTACGATTGAGGTAAGTTATTTTGTTTTAGCGTCAATTCCATTTCGGAAACTAAAATCGTAAAGTATTAAACTTTAACTAAATAATATTATGTTTGGTTTAGTTTGTGAGGTCACCTCGGCATGTCTTAATGCCACTATCACTTCGATTGTTATATTATTTGTAATGTATATGTATGCGCGGTCTGATTATTTTAAAGAGCATTTAGTTTTAGTTGCAACGTCATTTCAAAATAAAAAGATGAAAAAAAGAAGTGATAAAGACATTTTTTTCCCACAAAAGTATGTTCAAATCATTAAATCTGAAACATTATTTGAGAGTGTTTGGTGTAATTTAACTTATTTCCAAGAAGGAAAACAAAGCAAACAAATACGAGTCAAAATTGAAAACAAAGTGTTATTTTTAATAGGGGAAGGGAAAGTCATTTCAATTCCGTTCTCAAAAACATTAAGGCTGAATATTCAAAGAAAACCAAAAAAGAAATTCTTTTATGATTTTTTTCCAAGTGAAGACGAAATGGTTTCACCAGAAGAAGAGGCTTATAATAAATTTAAAAGAGAGAAATGTGATAACTTTCAAAAGAAAATTGATTATTTATCGAAAATAAGTGTTGAAGAGGTGGCGTTAATTAAAAGATTCAAAAGACAAAAATTTAAAAAAAGGAATTCAATTCTCATTAAAGCAATTTCAAAAGAGTTCGGATTGGGTGATTGTATCATTCTTACTTTTGACACTGATTTTATGTTGGAACATATTTATTACGAATTAAAAAAAGGTATTAAAGGAATTAAGTATCAAAACATCATTCATCCGCATTTCTCTTCCGTGTTAAGTAAAATTAATGAAAAATCAATCCAAATGGACCATTCCCAATCTCATTGGTTTTGTGGGCTAAATTTCTTTATTCATCGTGTATTTTTCCAATTTTTCGATAGTAATCGCCTCTCAAATAAAATTAAAGAAACGTTTAAACAGAAAATTGGGTTTTCGGTGTTACCTTCAATGGTTAAAACTCTTGAAATTACAGACGTTGTTATTGGTCCCAAATTACCAATTATTTCGAATCCAAAAGTCTCCCATTCAGAAGTTACTGGAAAAACTATATTTGATGTTGATTGTGATTATAGCGAAGGATTTCAAATGACATTAGAGGCCAACCTGCAATTACCTTTAAAAAGTACAATGACCCACGTAAAAGCCACACTCACAATCAAATCTCTTAAAACAAAAATTAAATTAATGTTTCTTCAACTTCCAAGTGAAAGGGTATGGATTGGGTGTGAAGACGAACCTGTTATGAATGTTATTACTGACATAAAAATATCAGGAAAAGAAGAAAAAGAAAAGAAAGAAGAAAAAACGGAATCAATGGACACCATTTCTCGGGTCATTGTTTATTTTGTTAAAAAAGAACTTATTTTCAATGCGTTTACCGTTCCTGTTATGCAGAGTTTCCCAATCCCAAAGAAAAAGAAACTAAGAAAGTCACATCCCGTCCCTTCATTAGAATGCGTTCCTGGATCTTTAGAACAGTATCGTAGAACTAAAAAAATATTTAGGGCAGCATCAAAGAAAGAAGATAAAAAACCTGAGCATCACGATGACTTAGTTTATGTTAATTGAATCATCGCCCCATTTGTTTAAAACACAATTAAATCCAAAAAAAAGTAAATTCCCATAATAGTATAGTGTTGTTTTATTCAGTGAACATAAATTCATTTATTATAAATGAGTCATTTCTATATGCGACTCGATAAAATATCAATTGCCATTGATAACTCTCCGTTGGCCTGAATTAGAGCATTCAAATTTTCTTCTTCGTTCAAAAATCCCATTTCCTTCAAACATTGCAGTTGGTTGCTAAATCGTTGTCTTGGAGGAACGGGATTAGAGGACCTTGAAAGGGGAAGTCCGGGATACCTCGAATTCGAAGAAGACTGCGCTGAGGTAATAAATGGATTATGACCTCCAAGCCCAAATGTTGGCTCATCTCCAAACCCAAACAACTCATTTCCAAAAGATAATTTATCTGAATGTTTTTCCTCAAATAAATTGAAGGGTTCATCAAGTGGTTTGGTCATTTCAAATTGTTCATTTGTGACTTCAGGGTTATATTTCACTTTTGGTTTCATCGCATCTTCCAATGGTTCAAGCCCACTTGTTAGTCTCACTAATTCATTATGGCCTCCTGGTAAATTTTCGACTTGGCTTATCGCATTATCGGTGTTTCTTAAGGCCTGACTCATTAATTGGGGATTTCTCAACATTTTCATCATGTTTTTCAATTCCTTTGGATCGTTTAATACATCTTCAATTTCTGGGTGTTTTTCAAAGAATTCTTTATAAGGACCATTTTGTAAAAGCATTTTGATTAACGTAGGGTCCATCAAGAAATCATCATTTGATTCATCATTACTAATTGCGTTTAAAACACTATGAAGAGGTTGTTCTTTCTTTTCAATTTTCTCTCCTTTTTCTTCTTTGACCACTTCTTCTTTTTTCTTTTTTTGAATAAAAATGATTTTGCTTCCTTCTTCATATCCTTATTTTATTATTATTTCATTTCTTTCATTTCTCACTTAACAAAACAAACCTATTGTCGTTAATAAAGAATTGTCATTCAGTTTGTATCCTCGATATATTAATGTTATATCAGAATAAAGTGTTTTTAATTTGGTTGCTATAATTTGATGAATTTGTCCTACTGTAATTGTTTGTTGTAATGCTTCCTCAATATCAATACTTTCTTGAACAGAATTACTGGCATTTGAAAACAGTACTTTCATCTTTGTTTTGTTTTTTCTCAGTTTCTTGCTGTTCCAAGTTCGTTTCTTTTTTTATATTTTATTATTTCTTTATTATAGTATTATAGTATTTGTTTTATACGTCAAGCCATTTCCTTTGACAGAAAAAAATTTCTATTTTTGCTCTGAATTCCCTTTTTTTCATTTGTGTTTGATTTTTCATATTTCCCTTTCAACCTTTTCATTTCTTTTGTTATCTCATTTTTGCCATTCCCAAGGATGTCCGAAAGAAAAGCAATAAATCGGTATATCTCTCCTGACTTTGACCCGTGCGTCCATAAAAGTATTAATGGGCAAAATGGGGTGTCACACTTAAGAAAGAAAATTCGAAAAGATGGTATGGTTATAAGAATCGAGATTCCCTTTGGTATTTGGTGTGATGGGTGCCAAAACTTAATTGGGAAGGGAACCCGATTTAATGTGATTAAAAGGCAAATTGGAACATATTACTCGACTAAAATCTTCGAATTTGAAATGAATTGCAAGGAATGTCGTAATACAATCAAACTGCAAAGTGATCCAAAAGTTTGTGTTCATTGGGGTTGGTGATATAAGAAAATAAATTAATAAGAAAAAAATGTAGAATATGGACTATTTTGTTATGCAAGGAGGAAGAAGGCAACACATTAAACGTATGGCACAGAAAGTTGTTTTGGGTTCCAAAGAAGTTAAAGATGAAATTGAGTTATTAGAAAAAGAACAACAAGTTAGCGAAAGGGTAAATAGGGAATATCCCTCTTTTTACACCCTTTTTGCAACAGAAGAAAGCAAATCAAAGGATGATTTTGGTGTGAATTATTTGTTGAGAAAGCAGCGAAAAGTTTGGTTGTGCATCAGTTCTAATCAAAAAAAACTTACAACATAGAAAAACCAGCAATTAAACACAATCAACGGCGTGTATTACACAACAATACCGGATGACGAATGATAAACCAAATAACAAATGTAAAGATCTTTTAAGTAAATATTTTTTAGAAAATTCTCAGTTTCAATACATTTTAGCTTTGAAAATCACCGAACGTAAAAAGAGAATTTAAATTCCCAAAAAAGAAACAACTAAAAAAAGATCGTCCAAAAGATTGAATAGAATCTATTAATTACAGATTAACAGTTTGAAGAATGAGTACTGAAGTTGATAAAAAATTACGCAAAAAACAATCACTTTTATTCGACCCCAAAGAAGGTGTGAGCAAAAGGGTTCAAACATGTATCTCTTTGGCACAAAAGAATATGAACCAAGAGGATTTTGATGCGTTTATTAAGCAAAACAGGGAAGGTTTTGGTAGTTTAGTAAATGAATTGTTTCAATACCTTTCCACTCACACAAAAAAAGGAAGAATTACTGTTTCACTAAAAGAAGCCCAGATTCACCTTAAATTAATAAGAATAATGTCCCGACATTATTCCCTTGACGAATTAAAAAATTTTGACTTATACAGTTTGTTTTTAACATTCAAGTTATAGATGATAATACTTATGACATAGAAAAGGGATTTGATAATTATTTGAAAATTGAATCAACACCCGAAATTCGCGAGGAGGCTTTTAAACTACTTATCGAGTTGATTCTTCGTTATGGCGTAGACCCATCCTTAACAACCGAATTTATTAAAAGTATAAATATTGGAGAGTTGTACAATAATCAAAATGATTTTCCATTGAATAAATTGGAATATGGCGAAACATGTTATTGTGGTGGAGATGTGGGAATAAACCAACAAGAAATGACCAAAAAATTCCTTAAACTCTTCATTGAGACAATTAAGACACCCGAAGTTCTCGAAAAACTTTCTCCCTTGTTGGAGGCAATTCTATCTTACATTTACCCTGCGTTTGCTGATCAAGCCAAATACTCTTACAAAAGTGAACATCAGATTGATTTTGAAGGTCAAAATGTTGAGGTAGAACAATTTGTTTTAGAACAATTCAAAGTGTTGTATTCGTCACCAGTCGTTGACGTATTGAAGAAAAGAGCGTCATTTATTATTTTTATTAAATATTTCTTTGGGTATGTTCTGCAACTGCCAGTAAATGAGAAATCAACCACAATTATTCTTTCGACCGTCAAATATTTCTTTGATTTAATTCTTTTCAAAGCATTAACACTTGAAAAAGAAGAAGACGTTTTGTTACTCCAAAAACATATTATTTCCACCACCTCAATTCTATTTGATGTTCCTTTTAGTGATGGGGACGTTATTATTTGTTCAAAGATCGCCGAGGAAATAAAACAACAGGTAATAAAACTAACCCAAATTAAAACAGAGGTAAATGGTGAATTAAAAAAAACAACAAAAGAAATGGTGCTAAATTGTATTGAGTCATTGTCAAAGCAAAAGAATCAACAAACCATTGAATCCTATGTTGATTTATTGTTTATTGTCTTTTTAAGTTGGAGTTTCGAGTCAAGGGAATGGAAGTTATTGAAGATAACATTGTCTGCTTATTACAGCAACGCAAGCATTATGAAACAAATTGAAATGAAATTTAAACATGTCACAAGGATTATTTTAAAGGATTATTACTCAGAACTATTGATGGAAAACACTGACGAAGTATTTGTTGGGTCAAAAAAAGTAGAACGGTCGGCCCATTTAGAAGTTCCAGGAGAAGTATTTGTTGCACCACCTTTTGATGAGAAATTCAAGGAATTGTTTCCCAACTTGGGGAAAGAAAAAGCATTGGGGTTATGGTATCATATGTATTCTTTGTTTGAAGACGTTAATGGGCTTTTAAGGGACGACAGTTATGAAAATGGAATAATTTTATTATACGATATCGCTTGTGTTTTAATAAAGGGGGAAACAAAAGTTTTTCAGTTTGGAAGCAAATGTGATGAACAAAAACCAAAGCTGATGGATCTTTTTGGTAAAATATTCTTTGAATCACTCGAAAGAGAAAAACAAACAACCAAAATATATGAGTTATGTTATCGATTGTTGTGTAAATTGGTGAATAGATCATACATTCGATATAATAACGAAATTTACAGTCAATTTTATGAAAAAGTTATTAAAGGATTTGAAAATTTCTCGGTTATCTTATTAGAAGAGTTGTATGACATTGTTCCAAATCAAATTCCAGGTTGGCCAATTTTAATACCATGTTTCATTAATAGTTTGAAATCACTTAAGGGTGGATCATTATCGTCATCAAATAACAAAAATAGGGATATTCAAATTGTATCGCTGTTGAATTCTTTGGTCAGTGTTTCTGAAATTTATCCAACAATAGCACAAGACCTTGCGAATGTTGGAAAATTATCATTAGAATTTGAAATCAAAGAGGAAATATCGAAATGTTATGACAATTTATTAGAAGTTTTTGGTTCCGTACCGTGTCAAGTACTATTGATTTATGGAATTTCAACGCATATAATATTATCAAGAAAGAGAAATCCATCATTTATGATAGATAATTTGTTATTAATAATTATTGAAAAAATTGAAAGTGATAAAGAGAACCTATTCAGACCCGCAGCCGAAGTAATGGGAGAATTGTCAAACTTTGCCGAATATTTCACTATTGAGGATGTCCAGTTTTTATTAATAAAATTAATTGAAGTAATAATAAATCCACAAGTTAGAACAGAGGCTGTTGCTTGTATTTTTACTGCCCTTACTGAGTGGGCTTTTTCTCCCTCTTGTATTTGTTTTAAGGCATTGACCCCACAAATCACTGTTGATTTACTGAATGCTGTTTCATTAGCAATGAACTTAAAACAAGAAAACAGACCAACCGATCCCAGCATTAAGTATAGGGCATGTGCCCCAGAGTGTGCTGAAATATTTATCCAAACATTACTGAATACATTCGCATTTGTCCCAAGTGAAAAAGGTAATGACAAGTACTTATCAAGTAAAACCGAAGAATCAGGAGAAGTAACTTGGTGGGCATATGGTAATAACATTCTTTCGGTAGAACAAGGAAAAGACAAAAATTTCTGTACGATTATTGTTAGAAACGCGGTTGGCAAAACTGCATGGAGTGTTCAGTCAGTTTCAGTTCTTGAAGATATTGGAATTGAGGGAAAGAACAACACAAAGAAATTAACGGTAAAAGATATTATTCAAGATGCCCCCAAAGAAAAAGTTGAAGAAAGAGTAATCAATCCAAGAGAAAATAAGTTAAGAGAAATGATTAATGAAGCCCTAAAAGAAGAAGAAGATTTTTTGGATTGGGGAATGCCCGAAGCTATTAATAAAGAGGAATATGATAATGATTTGGAAATGTTGAAGGTGGCAATTCAAGAGGTAAATAAACAAGTAAAGGGCTTCGCTGAACTTAAACAAACTCAAAATGAAAATAAATTTATATCTGGGAAAAGGAACGAAATAGATAATAGCAAAATATTAACACAACTACTTCTTTGTTCAACACAAAATATTGATGTTATTGGTAAAAGTTCAACATTATTAGTTCCAATAAATCCGACAGAAAAATTTAAAATATTGTTGAATGGATTGGAGAAGTCTTGCGTTAGACCTTTCCATAAAATTGGTTTAATTTATGTCAAACACGGTCAAAACGAACAAACTGAATTATTAAAGAATCAAGAAGGTTCTCCTGCATTCAAGGAATTTGCCGAGGGATTGGGATGGACTGTTGACCTTGAAACACATAATGGATTCTTAGGGGGATTAGATAAAACTTATTTAACAACTGGAAGATACATCAGATATTATGCAGATGCCACAAAAGAAGTTGTTTTCCATGACATTACTTTGATGCCCACTGTCGCAGACGACGCACAACAAATTACCAAAAAAAGGCATGTTGGTAATGATTATGTTCATATCGTATGGAACGAATCAGATTATTATAGTCCATACACAATTTCATCTCAATTCAATGCCGCACACATTGTTATAACACCAATTGGCAATGGACTACATAAAATTCGAATTTGGAGAAAGCCAAGTGTTAGACAATATGGTTTATTAACTGATGGAATGATTGTTGGCAAAGAAATATTACCCGCGTTGGTGAGGGAGACAGCCATTAATGCGAATCATTGCTGCAGTCTAAACATATCACCTGATGATTATTTAAAACCATATTTAAGAAGAACGACATTAATACGAGAAATAATAGATAAAAACGATTCCTTCCCACAAACAAACTTTTTCTCGACATTATCTCTGGTAACGAACCCGCAAGCCATCAGTGATCTCAGCGGAAAAAAATAAAAATTAATTTTAGATCGATTTTCTTATCAAACCATCAAATAGTTTTTTATTTCTTTTATTTTTTATTATAAAAAACTATAAGAAAAAATTCCAATCATACGCCATTCCGTTATGAATTGTCTCGAACTACAAGGAAATCATCTTAAGGATATCTCTCCATCTGATTTAGGTGATTGTTCTCTTATCGAAGACATCAATTTGTCTGGGAATTTACTTCAAAAAATACCACCTCATTTCAAGAATCTAACACGATTAACTCATATAAATGCTGACTCAAATCAAATAAGTTCATTGGAACCATTAAGTTTAATTCCTTCATTAATCAAAATAGATTTATGTAGAAATTGCATAATGGAATTACCTCTTTGTTTATCTGCTTTAACGAACTTATCTCAATTATCATTGTTCGCAAATCGAATTCGGGTTTTACCGAGTGGCATTAGGATTTTAAAAGAGATGAACTTGGGGTCAAATGAAATATCTGAAATCCCAATGAGATGTGATCTAACTTTATTGACTTATCTTGATTTAAGTCAAAACAATTTGTGTAGAATTGAAGGTTTAACTGGGCTCAACAGTTTGATGTATATTAACTTGGAAGGAAATAAAATAACTTCTCTTCCATCAATTGGTTGTTTATCAAAATTAGAAAGTATCAATATTGCTAATAATAAAATTAATGCTTTACCCCAATCAATTACTCAATTAACTTGTCTTTCTTCTTTCGATGCTTCTTCAAATCCAATTAAATCACTTCCAGAAGGTTTTTTTCAATTGGCTTCACTGCGATTTGTTTCAATTTCTGAAACGTTCATTGATTCATTCAAAGAACCACTTGACCATGTCACCAAATTACAAACATTATTAATGAATGACTTAGGAATTAATGAAATGCCAATTGGAATAAGAAATGTAAAGGAGATGCGAGACTTAAATTTGAGCAATAACAAAATATCTGAAATCAATTCACTACCAAAAACGACTGACAGTTTTAATGCGTCAAATAACATAATTAGTACTTTTGCACCTGAAGGAAATCCACAAATTGGTAATGTCTATTTAAAAAATAATGATTTCGACCATTTCCCATTAAAACTAATGGAAATTAATAACTTGCAAGTATGTGACTTAAGTAAGAACAAAATTGTTACAATCCCCGACATCCCTTTGGAATTAAAATATTTGAAATCAATTGATGTTAGCTTTAATTCTTTAACTTCTATCCCTCCCATTTTCGATCATTGTTCTCGTTTAACTAAACTCAATGCTTCTTATAATAATTTAACTGCTTTTCCCCCTCTAATATCTTTACAACACCTTCAAGTCCTTCTTCTTGCTGGAAATACAATTAGTCAAATACCTCAAGAAATATCTCTTTTAACTCAACTATCCCTTCTTCATTTGGCAAATAACTCATTCATCGAATTTCCAACAATTCTTTGTACTTTATCTAAGATACAAAGACTTTCACTGTCAATGAATTCGTTAACGACATTGCCCGAATTTACAAATGATTGTTTAATATCTTTTGATGTATCAAGTAATCGCCTAACTTCAATTAAATTCCCACGTGCAAATAATTTGAAACGATTAAAACTATCTCATAATGCCTTATGTGACATTCCTTATTCTCGACCGTCTTTACCCAAACTTCAAATTCTGGACTTATCCTCAAACGGGCTCATGGAATTCAAAATGGGACAAGAAGAATTCCCTTCGTTGTCTCTTCTTGACTTAAGCTTAAATAATTTGTCAGAAGTTCCTCGTGTTGATTTGGATAGAAGAACCTTTACTTTACGACTTGATGGAAACCCAAATTGGCAAGCAGCGCAATATCCTTTCATCCAAAAATTCGTAAAACCAGAAGAATTTAATGTAGAACCAGCGTCTTTTTCTTTTTGTTCAAAATGTTCGAATAGAGTTGAAATGCAGGACTCCGTTATTTGTATTCCAAATTTCACGGCTCCTGACCATTTCTTATTCGCCGCAATCGATGGCCATTTGGGTAGTGTTGTTTCAAATACATTTGGTGCTAAATTCCCTGAAATTCTTTATAATTTCTTGAAGACAATGGACGTAAGAACTGCCTTCTTCCAGGCGTTTGAAGAGATGCAAAAACAGTTAACTGAAATGAAAGTCACAGATGGCGCTGTTGTGACCGTAACACTTCTTACCCCAACCCAAATTCATGTCGCACAATGCGGTGATTGTAGAGCCGTTTATATAACAGAAAATGAGGTTATTCAGCTATGTGAGGAACACACTCCTTCAAACCCACAAGAATTTAAAAGAATTAAAGAATATGGAGGTTATACAGAAAGGGGAAGAGTTTTTGGCGATTATATCGTTTCCCGTTCTGTCGGCGACATAAGCCTCAAACCTGTTATTTCCGATTTACCCGAGTTTATCTCTTACAAAAGAGTGAAAGATGAGCAATATTTGATTGTTGCTTCTGATGGGCTGTGGGACCAAGTAGGTAATAACGATATCGTTGCTTTGCTTAAAAAAAAGAATTATGTGAGAACAGCAGAGTTGTCGACAATGCTTTGTGATGTTGCTTTTGTTTCAGGATCGACTGATAACATTTGTGTAATGGTTTGCAAATTGAATTGATTTTTTTTTAAATCTTTCGAAAAATTAAAACCCTTCTAAAAATGATGTATTTATTTAAATTAGATATCACTAGGGTCAACTGGAAGTTCCAACCTCTTTCTATTTTCTTTGCCAAATGGCGTTTCGAGTTTGGAAACATAAAATTGTTTACCTTGTTCGATGATTTTTTCAAGAGACATTTCTTGTCCATTTTCAAATAAAGCCTTTTTGATAATGCGACGAGGAATAACCGAATTTGGTGGTTTTCTTTGGTCTTTGAACTCGAATTTGGTTCCGTATTTTTTACATATGTCGATTAATTTGTTGTTTTCGAAGTTCTGAAGTGATGCCGAGTAGAAATGTTTAGTTGTTTTGGATTGTTCAACAGCCCTTTCTCCTTCGATACGGCCATATTCCACAGCCCCATCCAACTCGATTCTTTCAATTGTGTACTGACTTATGTAGTTTGATCTTTTCCGTGGGCCGTTGAGAATGATCCGAAAGTGGTTTGTTGTCAACAACAGAATGAGATAAGATTTGATGTATATGTCCCTTTCTAATTTGGCTCTTTGATTCTTCCAGTTTCTGGCAGTCAAATCCTCTGGGTCATCTTCTCCAAAATCGCTTTTATTTGGGTTTTTCTTGGACATTGCCCGTAATGGACTCAACTGATGATTCATTTTTATAATCATAGATCAAATGAAGGATAAAAAAAAATGGAAAATGAATCACTCTTGGCACTGGTCGTTCTATTTTTGTTTGAGCTTGCCGAACTTCACAAAAAATCATTTTTTTTTGTTGTGGTGAAACTTATTTTTTTTAGATTTGGTAATATTTTTCGTTAATGGGACTCACTTATTTTGTATTCAAGGATCAGCAGAACTAAAAAAATGGCAAACCAAATTTTAAAAACATTCGGTTGCTCTTTGATTTTTTTCTTTAATTTGCCTTG
>NWBR01000862.1:0-30140 GCA_002914575.1 Entamoeba moshkovskii
TGGTCTTGGACATAACCATCTTGCATTCCACCTAATCTATATTGAACACGAACACAACGTGCCTCGGGAGATTCATGGGAACGAAGAATGAATTTCAAATTATTTTGTTGAAGAAATGAAGAAGATTGTTTTGAACCCCAAAGAATTCCAACACCTCTAAAGTCATTAAGTTTAAACCCATCGGCAAGTTCCGGATCAGACCATAATAGTTGATTGAAAATAGATATTGGATCAGTTTCATCCTCATCAATAAATCTATTTACTAAATTTATTTCATCAATAAAACCTGGTTGTGTTAATTTATTTCGAGAAAAGATTCCTGCGTGTGAACAAAATGCTGATTGTGCGACAATTGCGGCCAAAGGAAGTGATTTATAAAATTCCCCACAAGCATTTAAAACGTCACTATAATTATTTGGACATTTCATTTTAATTTCATCGTTAAACCCATAAACTGCATTCATTGCTAAACTTTCATGATTTCCTCGCAAGAAATAAATAGAATTTGGTTGAAAGAGTTTTAATAAACCCATTGTTACTAATATTTCCAATCCATTAATTCCTCGATCAACATAATCTCCTAATAATACATAAACATGTTCTTTGGTTGGATATCCAAATTTTTCAAATATTCGAATTAAATCATGAAATTGACCATGTAAATCGCCAATAATAATAAAGTAATGATCGTCATCTTTTTTTATTGGTTCAATTTTTAATAAGTTTTCAGTAGTTTTTAAATGTATTGAAGATTTAATTAAAATATCAATAATTAAAGATGGTGATATCCCTATTGTTTTATTTCCTTGTTCTTTCATTCTTCTGATTATATCTTGACAATACTCAAAAGTAATTTCATCCGGTAATTCTTCGTTTTGTTCATTCATGTGAAAACGCAATCTTTTCTTTTCTCAGTTCTTCGTTCTTTTTTTTTCTTTTTTATCAACGAAATTAATTTTCTTTGCTTAGTAAAAACATTTTATTTCGAAACATCATTTGTTATTAAAAAAAATGAAAAAAATAAAAAATATCTCGAAAAAAGTATAACAAAATTTAAAACATTAAAATGAAATTGTTGATAGAAGCTTTGTTTGTGTGTTTATCATTTGCTGCATATAAACATGGTGACGCGATTCATTCCCAATATCAAGTGAAAACAAATGATGTTTTATATAATTGGGAACCACTTCCATATGCTGCAAGACCGAAATTTGGAGAAACAACACAATTCACATTGAATGATTTGGGTGTTACTTTCTTTTTCAATGATGAATTCAAAATGTTTGTTACACAATTCAATCAAAAAGAATTAAGTATTGATTATCAAATAGTCGTTTTTCATTTCAAAATGGAAGAATGGTAACTCCATATATTCCAATTCATCAAAATGGAATTCCAATATTTACAAATGCAACAGTCATATTTGATGTTGTACATGGCAATATTACAAAAGCATCTGTTTTTCCATATTGTTTGTTTAGTTAATAACTTAAAAAAAAGAATAAAGGAATTAATGAATAGTAAGAACACAAGAAAAATTCAAACCAGAAACATTTGGATTTGTTGGATTTTCATTTGCTTTCAATGAAAAATCTCATGAATATGTTAACTTATCACAAAACATTATTCTTTCGGGATCTGTTGTCTTCTGTGGTATTTTAGCTCTTCTTTCTTTCTTGAAGCAAACTCGTTCTAAAAAATAATTCAACTTTTTTAATTCTTTTATTTTCCCGTATCGTACATCTTTTTTACTTAAAATATTATCAAAAAAACAAAATCCTCACCACATTTTTGTTTTCTTCCTTGAGTTTCAAAAACTATATTTTATTATAATAGAATCAATAAATATAGTTAAGAATTAACCAATCTTGAAACAATAATAAAAAGATAAAGAAGAAAAATTGATATGTTTTGAAAAACTAGAAAAATGAAAAATGATAAAAAAATCTAGAAAATAAACAAAAAGGAAAAATATGCCAAGATTCGAGATCAAACGTAAAGTCAGCACAAAATCCACAAGAGTTAAATGTGTCGATTTTCATCCAAAAGAACCTTGGGTATTAGCATCTCTTCACACGGGAACCGTTTATATTTTAAATTATCAAACTAAGTCAATTGTTAAAACTGTTGATGTTGGAGACAAACCAATCAGATGTGCTCGATTCATTGCAAGAAAAGAATGGATTGTTGTTGGAAGCGATGATATGATGGTAAGAGTTTACAATTACAACACAATGACCTTGGAAAAGAGTTTTGTTGCGCATGAGGATTATATTAGAGATATAATTGTTCATCCAACACTTCCATATTTATTAACATGTTCTGATGATACCACCATTAGATGTTTTAATTTCGAACAGAATTTCGGTGAAATCATAGTATTTAAAGGTCATGTAAATGCTGTTATGTCACTTTCTCTTAATCCCAAAGATCCAAACATATTTGCGTCAGCATCGTTGGATGGTACCGTTAAAGTTTGGGGATTAAATAGTAATTCTGCACATTTTACATTGGAAGGACATGAGGCTGGTGTATGTTGTGTAAGTTATTTATTAAATGATACAAGACCATATCTTCTTTCAGGAGGAGAAGACACAACAATTAGAGTATGGGATTATCAAACAAAAGCTTGTGTTAATAAATTTGAAGGTCATACTGATGTTGTTTGGAATATTAAATGTCATGAAGAATTCCCAATTATTGCTTCTGCTTCCGAAGATTCCACAGTTAGAATATGGAATATTCAAACAAACAAAATAGAAAGAGTATTAAATTATGATTTTGAAAGGAATTGGGCATTATCATTCCAAGGTAATTTATTGGCCATTGGGGCAGATCAAGGTACTTTAATTGTTAAAATTGGATCAGACATCCCAACTATTTCTATGGATGGCACTGGCAAAATTATTGTTACTAAAAGACAAGATGCTCTTATGTATAATGCTAAAAACATTGAATCAAATGATGGAGAGAGTTTATCACTCCCAATGAAAGAACTTGGTGTTGTTGATGTATTCCCTCAAACAATTAATTTCTCTCCAAATGGAAGGTTTATTGCAATTGTTGGAGATTCTGATTATATTATTTATACCACTTTGGCTTGGAGAAATGTTAAGTATGGCAATTGTTCTCAATTTATATGGTCAGACAATGGTGGATATGCAGTATTAGAATCAAATGGAAATGTCAAAATATTTAATAAACAATTTGAAGAAACTAATATTAATCTTCAAGTTGACGAATCACCAGATGCATTATTCGGAGGTAATTTATTGACATTGAAATATTCCAATTCATTGTCTTTATTTACTTGGGAAGGACAATTTATTACTGATATCCAAATATCATCAAAGAACTTATATTGGTCAGATACCGAATTATTATCTGTTTGTTCTGAAGGAAGCTATTATATATTGAAATATAACAGTGAATTTGTTCAACAATACTTCACTAAAAATAAAAATGCACCAGAAGATGGGTTAACTGAAGCATTTGAAGTTCTTTCAGAAATACCAGAAACTGTCAAATCTGGGTTTTGGTATGGAGATGCATTTATTTACATCAATCATAATAATTCATTATGCTATTATGTTGGAGCATTCTGCAGTATATTAACTCATTTAGAAGGTAATATGTTTTTACTTGGATATTTACCAAAAGAAAATAGATGCTTCTTGAGTGATATGAAAGGTGAAAATGTAGTGAGTTATAAATTACTTCATTCATTGTTAATATTCCAATCTGCCGTATTAAGAAAAGATGAAGATAAAATCCAAGAATATTTGGCACAAATTCCAAAAGACGCTTTAAGTGTTGCTGCTGTCTTTTTAAAACAACACGATTATCCAGAATTAGCTTTGAGTATTTCTGACGATCCAGAATTTAAATTTGATTTGGCAATTAGTTTACATCAAATTGAATTGGCAAGAGAAATGGCAGATATTATTAATGATGATCATCAATGGAAAGAATTAACTAAATTATATCTTGATAATGATGATATTGAAGAAGCCATTGAATGTATGTTTAAAGGAAACGATTGGAGTGGAATATTATTATTCGCAGTTGCATTAAATGATGGTGAATTAGTGGAAAGATTACTAAAAATAACAGAAGAAAAAGAAATATGGAATATTGCATTTGTTTGCGCACACATCATGCAATTAAAAGAAAAGTGTGTTGAAATTTTGAATAAAACAAATAGATTCCCAGAAGCTGCAATGTATGCTGTTACTTATGGTCTTCCACCTGAATTAACAAAAAGTATTGTTGATGAATGGAAGGATGAATTAGTTGAAATTTATCCAAAACAAGCTGAAGCACTTGCAAATCCAGTTGATAATCCAGAACTCTTTGTTATTTCTGAACAATAAATTAATTAATAAGAAATTGTTTTGGAGAAATTGTTTTTTGTTGAATTTTAAGTTTTCGAAATGAACTTGATTTTTATTTCGATGAATAACAATTTAGATAGATATTCTTTAATGATTGTATCTCAACATTTGCGTTCGGAAATCGATTTTATTCATTTAACATTGGTTTGTAGAAAATGTAAGGAAATTGTTGAAATGTTTCATTATAATCCAATTCCTTTTACACCAAAAGCAGAAAAGTTATTTGTCAATATTGAAACACAATATTTATATTCATTGGATGATAAAAAAAGTGATAAAGTAAATAAATGGTATTATAATTATGATGAGTTTTATCGTGAAGGAAATGAATATAACAGGAAATATTATAAAAACATCAGATTTAGTTTTTTTCATTTCCCATATGACCATCCAATCCCAGAATGTTGTAAAACTGTCGAATCAAAAAGAAATCGAAAAAAAGAAAATATAAATATCCCTTCTTTCGTTTATAACATTGGAAATGAATTGTTTGCATATGATCCTAACATAAAATCTTTTGATTTTCCCACACAAGTTACCTCACTTGGGATATCATCTTTTGAAAAATGTTGTTCATTAAGTAGTATTAATATTCCTGATACTGTTGGTGTGATCAGATCCAATTGTTTTTATTCATGTACAAATTTAACATCAGTGACTCTTGGCACAACTTTGATCGAAATACCAGAGAGTTGTTTTTCAGAATGTTGGGGGTTGAAAGAAATTAACATACCAAAATTTGTAACAAAAATCGGGTTATATGCGTTTTGCAATTGTTCAACTCTTAAAGAAATAAACATTCCAGACAGTGTTATTGAAATTGGATCATTTTGTTTTATGAAATGCTCTAACTTGTCAAATGTTACGATTTCAAGTAATTTAAAAACATTAGGTAATGATTGTTTTTTTGGTGTTAAGGGTATTACTCAATTAACTTGCAATAAAAGAATAACAATTGGAACAAGTGTGCCAAATTATTTCAGTTCATTTACTACAAATAATTTTGACTTTAAGAAATATCATTGGGATGTTTGCATTGATAAATATGTCAATGAAAATGAGGAATTCAAAGATGTTGTGAAAATATATGATAATTGTTTTTCAACATGTTCCAAATTAAAAAATATTTTAATTCCTTCAACAGTTACTTACATTGGACATTATTGTTTCTTTGAATGCTTAAATTTGACTTCGGTGAGAATTGAAACAACAGATTGTTTGTTTCATTCCTCATTATTTTATCTGTGCACTTCTTTGAAAAATGTTGTTTTGTGTAATTCAATGAAATCAATTCCTCCAAGGGTATTTGAGGGGTGTTGTTCTTTGGAAAGTATAATAATTCCTGACTCCGTAACTTCAATTTCTGGGAATGCTTTCAGCAATTGCACATCATTAAAGGAAATTTCTCTTTCATCCTCTTTATTTTCAATTGAAGAAAGGGCCTTTCAGTATTGCTGTTCAATAAACACTATTGTATTTCCGGAATCAGTAAGACAAGTTAATGACACCATTTTTAACAGTTGCTATAATTTGAAAACAATTTTCATTTCAACTTCTTTAAAAATGGATAACATTGCAGAATTTCCATATCAAAAAATAATGTATTATGAAGGACTAGATTTGAAAAATATTTATTTCCCAGTTGTGAAAAAAGGTGGTGTGTTGATAAGCAACAAGAACAAAAAATCAGAGAAGTGTACTATTAATTGATATTTTTTATTATAAAATGAAAAATTATTTAATAAAAATAGAATAGAATTAGCTTGGTAATAAAATTAATATCTTTCTGCTTTCATTCCATCCTTGAAGAAATAGAAAGTAGGATTAATACCATCATGGTAAATTGCAACGACGACACAACCTTCGTCAGTATCCATTGATTCACCAGAGTAGAAAGTACAATCTTTGAAACTGGCAATAACTTTCTTGACAAAAGCAGTTGCATCAGCTTTGAATTGTTCGAGTCTATCAGGGTTGTTGGCTTGGAGATAATCAGCCATTTTCTTCATGTATCCCTTGATGTGAGCCATGTATTCAGTTTTGGAGAATTGTTGTTCAACTAATTTTGCTCCATCAACTACATCAATAACTTTGGCTACATTTGATTCTCCAGCTTCTCCAGCTGCTCCTTCTTCCGCATCTTCATCGGCATTGCATGCAATTCCGTAATCCTCTTCCTTTTTTTCAACGAATCTCCCAATAATTACATCCATGCACCCTTCTTGAGTGATTTTAAATGAGTCGGTGTACATTTCATCTCCAGTAAAGACATCTTGGTAGACAATCATTGGAATTTTGTAATAAAATGCAATATTTTGATTGCTTAAATATCCAGGCATTGATTTCCAGGGTTAACTTTTTGAGAAAAATGTATACTATTAATAATAAGAAAGTATTATTGAAAAACTCTTTTGCTTCATGTTTAAAAATAAATGGAAGAAACCTAAAAAAAAAGATGAGGGTGGATTGTTCTAAAAACAAAATTCCGTTGACTTCACCTCAAACCAATATTTTTGTTATTTTCGTGGAGCAAATTGAGCAATTTAAAATAACAAGTCGAAATAATTGTTATAAATAACTAAAACTTTCAAAACAGGGCTTTGAGGGCTAGTTAAAAACAAAAAAAAGTAGAAAGGAATTGTTGAAAATATTTCGAAAACATTTTTGAAAACCAAAAAATTCAAAAAAAAAATGGTCAGAACTTAGTTTATGACACAAAAAAAAATAAAAACTTTGGAATAGTTTTGTTATACTACCGTTTTATTAGTTGTTATCAAAAAAGTAAACCAAAATCAAATGGTAATAAAAATAGTAAATTTCGTTTGGAAAACAAAGAAACATCACTCTGAAACTTCAATAATCTTTTTATTTCATTTAAACGTTATTTGATAAAGTATATGATACTTTTGATTATCTTTTTTTTAAATAATTTGATTTATGCACAGAAATATGAAGATTTATTATTAACTGCATCGCTTGATGGTAGTATAACTGCAAGACGTTTTATTGATGGTGCGATTGTGTGGCAAACACAACACTCAGGATCTTTATTAACAACTTGTTTGTTTTGAATATCTTTCAAGATTCAATTAAAGGATTAAAACAATAGATTTCAGTGGGCAGGCACCGTATATTCCTTCGATTGATTCAAGTAAAACATTGTTCTCACTGGACAGAGAACATTCACAACTTAAAAGGTTAAAATATAAAATAGAAGACATATTTAACGAATCACCATCAATTGTCGAAAATGCACTAGTGTTTTGTGATAAGGAATCATCAATATTTTCAGTAGACGTCGGTATGGGCGTCATTTCTAATTATCGAACTTCAACTGGTAATTTACCGTTTTCTCGAAACCAATACAGGTTGAAAGCGATTGATCCACTAAGTGGAATTGAATTATGGAATATGACAATTGGTGAGTATAAGGCCATTGTTGAGATACAAAGAAAAGTAAGCAAGAAACACCGACTGTTTGTAAATCCAATAACAAATACCGTCCAATTATTTGAGGGAAATGAAACGATTTGGACAAGGAGATTCGATAACAGTGGTATTGTTGGTGCTTTTTTGTATGATTCTGAAGAAGATGATATTAGACAAATCGAAATTTCTTTTATTACCGTTTCAAATGATGTTGTTGTCAATGTATTTAATAACAATTTGTATGCAATTGTACCATTTTCAATTAAAATTGACAAAGACAATTATGGAATACATGATACTACAAATATTTTAACGCATTCCACTCGATTACTAATTGCTCCTCCAGCAAAAGACAATACAGCCGAAACGACGTGTGTAAAAAATGAAAGTTATAAAGAAGATGATATGGTGTGTATAAATGAATTTGATAATTTCCCAATTGATAGAACAGTTCCAGATGGAGGTGTTATTGTAATAAATAAGGATAAAATCATTGATTTTGATGATAATAAATGGAATCAAATAAATGTTCCACTAAATATTCCACCAGTGCTGCCACAAAACCCAATTCCCCCTTTGCCTCAAAATACGTCTCACCACAATGTTTTTGTCCTTTTATTAATCATTGCCCTTATTTCACTCGTTGTTTTATTAATATTATTAGTAATTAATAAATCAAACAAATCACCATTGGAAGTCACAAATAAACAATTGGGAACAGGATCCCTTGGAACTGTTGTTTTTGAGGGCAAATTTAATGGTAGAAAAGTTGCCGTAAAGAGATTGGTTAAAGAATTTTATTCAATCGCTCAACATGAAGTCGAAATATTTAATCAAACAGACGAATTACCAAATTTAGTTAGATATTACATGAGCTATACCGATAGAAATTTTATTTACATCGCCCTTACTTTTTGTGAATGTACCCTTGAACAACATATTAATACTTTGGAATATAAAAAAACTCCATTGTTAAATGAACACACTGTTGGGTTAATGAGAGGTTGCGCTCGGGGTGTCTATTATTTACATAAACTTGGAATTGTACACAGAGATCTTAAGCCACAAAACGTATTAATTGATTCAAAAGGCGACGTTAGAATAACAGATTTTGGATTGGCAAAAAAAATTGATGATGACGCATCATTTACATGTTCACATGGCGGCAGTGCGGGATGGCAAGCACCAGAAGCAATTAAAAACGAAAGATTAACCAATAAAGTAGACATTTATAATTTGGGATGTCTTTTCTTTTTTATTGCAAGAAAAGAACATCCATTTGGGTCTTTGATTGATCGTTCAAAAAACATATTATATGGTAAAATGGTTAAAATGGATTATGATGATTCTAATGTTTATCAAAACGAATTCATTATGTCTTTATCAGTTTTGACTCGAATTGATCCAACCCAAAGACCAACAGCAGAACAAGTAATGGCACTTCCAATATTTTGGGATTCAAACAAGAAATTAAATTTCATTAAATGTGCAAGTGATTTATTTGAAATGGATCCATCACTAATAATAACAAGAGAATTAGATGCTTCAGGAATAGGAATAAGATGGCAAAATAGTTTAGATCCAGTGTTAGTTGACTCATTGGTAAAGTTTAGAAAGTACGATTTCAATAAAACAAGAGATTTATTGCGGGCAATAAGAAATAAAAGTCATCATTATTATAACTTACCAAATGAAGAACAAAACTTGTTTGGTAGTTTTCCTGATGGTTTTTATCTTTACTTTTACAATAAATTCCCAACACTTTTAATTATTGTTTATAATATCGTAAAAAGATATTATCCAAATGAACAAGTATTCAATGAATTTTTTACTTATGACATTAAATAATAATGTTTTGGTATTTTTTTGGTTGAAATAAAACTTCAAATTTGATTTTTTCAACGCCCTTTTCTTGTGTCATCTCTTTTTTTCTAGTACTTCAGTCAAATGTTGAAAACACTTGGGAATTATCAAATAATGATAACAACGAAATACTTTGAAAAGATTGATGATTTTATCAATTTGGAAATTGCAGTGAAGAGATTTCAAGGAAATATGGAACGATTCCATTTCAATCCAATTCCTTTGGATGATAAAACAAGAAGGTTTTTTCCTAACTTGGAAACGTTGAATGTGTATTCTTTAAATGATTGTTTATTTAATGACGGCAAGATATTTCGACAATGTATTTGGTACAAAACTTTTGATCTTCCAAAAGACAAAAGAATAAAAGGTATTTGTAAACACATAAAGCTGCGTTGTGATTACTTCAAAGAAATTGCAAATGGAAATGAATGCAAACGAGTTGGGTTTTTTGATAATTGTGATGATGAAGAGAATATACCAATGTATATTACTGATGTTGGTAGAAAAAGTTTTAAAGCTCCTTGTATTTCTCTGCCTTCAACACTCACAAATATTACTAATATTCATTTCGCAACAACAACCACATCAATAACTGTTCCAAGCATGCTTTGCGTGATTGAAAATAAAATATTTTTTGGCAACGAAACACTACATTCGTTCCAAGCACCTTTTTCACTTAAACTATTAAATGGAAATCATTTTGTGAAACAAGAACAAATACTTAGTTTTAGTATTCCCGTGGATTATCAATTTCTGGAAGATAACTGTTTTCAAAATTGTATTTATTTAACATCAATTACTATTCCAACAACAATCAAAACTTTACCTTCAAGATGCTTTCATATGTGTAAGTCTTTAAAACAAATAGAAATTCCAAAATCAGTAATGTTTATTAATAATGACTGTTTTAATAATTGTGTTTCATTAAAAACTATTACCATCCCAGAAGGGATAAAATCAATTCCAAGTGGTTGTTTCAATCACTGTCGGGATTTAGAACAAATAACAATTCCAAGTACTGTTGTTTCATTTAAAAGACTTTGTTTTGCGTATTGTGAGTCTTTGGAACCCTTTTCAATTCCAACAAATATAACAAAAATTGGGGTGAATGCCTTCAAAGGATGTAGTAAAAGCAGAGAAAAGAATGTGTCATCTAATTTGGTTTCTCTTTCCACCAGAGGTTTTTTTCTTTCAGGTGTTACTTCACTAACAATCGATAATTACTTAACCTCTAATGACAGAAAAATTCTTTACAGGAATCAAAACACTCTTACAAAAATCACGATCCCACAAAATGTTAAATTTGTTAATGGTCTGTCTTTTTTAAATAATACTTTGACCTCTTTTGAAATTCCTTCCTTGATTGATACACTTTGCGATAATTGTTTCCGTAAATTCCGTGGTTTAAAAAAACTAACCATCCCTTCTTCTGTTGTCAACATTGGGAATAACTGTTTTGAGTGCTGCGCAGATCTGTCTGAAATTGAAATACCTTCTCACATGCAAAGATTACCATCCAAATGCTTTTATCGGTGTTTCAATTTAAAAACAATTCAATTACCATTGGACCTCAAATCGATCGGAAACAGTTGTTTTTGTTATTGTGGACTTGAAGAAATAAAAATTCCGAATAATATTTCTACTTTACCTGACAGTTGTTTTCAGAATTGTTACTTTTTAAAATGTATCGAATTCTCAAAATCCCTCAAAACAATTATGTATGACTGTTTTGCAGATTGCATCAAACTATCTATTGATATTCCCGATGATGTTAATGTGTATTATTATTCCCACTCCCGCATCTATTTCCGTTGTAAATGCATGAAAAGTGGGCGATTAAAATTCGACGGGAAATCTTTTGTAAACAGATAATTGAAAGATTCCAATCATTTATTTTGGCATAAAAATTAAAAAAAAAATCCAACATATCACTTTAATTAATATTTGTTTTCTTTAAGTCCATCCTTGAAGAAATAGAAAGTTGGAGTAACACCATCATGGTAAATAGCAACGGCAACCATACAGTTGTCGGTATCCATTGATTCACCAGAGTAGAAAGTACAATCTTTGAAACTGGCAATAACTTTCTTGACAAAAGCAGTTGCATCAGCTTTGAATTGTTCGAGTCTATCAGGGTTGTTGGCTTGGAGATAATCAGCCATTTTCTTCATGTATCCCTTGATGTGAGCCATGTATTCAGTTTTGGAGAATTGTTGTTCAACTAATTTTGCTCCATCAACTACATCAATAACTTTGGCTACATTTGATTCTCCAGCTTCTCCAGCTGCTCCTTCTTCCGCATCTTCATCAGCATTGCATGCAATTCCGAAGTCTTCTTCTTTTTTGGTGACAAGTTTACCTTTAACTACATACATGCATCCATCAACAGTTGGGTTGAATGAGTCACTGAACATTTCATCTCCATTGAAAACATCGGCATATACAATCATTTTTGGCTAGACTAAATGAAAAGGATGAGATCTTGTGTTGTTTAAGTAATTGCACACTTAACCCTAAGGGCTTCGTTTTGGGAGAAGACCTGGCCAAGGTTCTCCAAAATCGAGGGAAAAAAAATAAGAAACCCTCTTCTATTTTAACATCGTTCATTTTCATGGAATAATTATTAAAACTAATAAAAATATAACAAAATATAGTTTCCATAAAAAAAAGAAAAAAACAAAAATAGAAATTTTTTGTTATTCCGAACAAACATTTTTTGTCAGTCCAGAATTTATTCATTGGATCTTTTATTGAATTGTTATTCTAAAAAAAAACAAAGAATAAATAAGAAAAATGTCTGTTATGACTCCTTTGCAATATACACGTTGTGGTCTCTTTTAATTGGACAAGAACTTACGCAGAGATTCGCTGTTTCTTTCAATGGTACATGTTGTTTGTGATTCCAATTTACTAGACAGATAATTATTGATTTTGATGCCTTTCATTTTTATGTCTCTTTTTGTGAAGTAATCGCGGTTTAGCATTCTAATTTTGCTAACCAATTCCAACGACACAGAGCCATCTTTTCTAAATAGGAATTGATATTCAAAACGATATCCCAATTCAAACAAAAAGTCTTCCAACAATTGGTTTGAGTGTATTATTCTATTTTTTTTTACTCTTGAAGTGGCGGTGATTGCTTTGATACCATTTTTAATTTCTTGCTTTTGTAAACCAGTGATCCGTTCTTCAATAAATTGCCAAAAAAGCACGGAGTCATTGTTTTCAAAAGTTATTTGAGAAACACACAAAAATGGGAGTGTTACAGTCGATTTCACACTTCTTTTCTTAAGGCAAATCACTGCAAACTGATTAAGAATTGCCAAAAAGAAAGACTGAAGGGCCACGAGATAGTCTGTTTTGTCCTTGTACTTCCTAAAGTCCCCAGTGTCGTGTGGTGATTCCATGACAAGAATATGATTAAAAATTTATAAATAAGTGTATTTGTAGATAATTTTTAAAAAAGGTTTGTCTGAGTTGCAACAAGTTTTTTTCGATTGATAAAAGGAATACACGTAAAAACAACATAAAAAGGAGAATACAAGAAGCGGATGTTAAAAATTTCAAAACCAATCAATCTTTTCATTTATTTCCAATTTTCGAAAAGAAAACTATTTTTGGCATATTATTTTTTTTCAAAAAAACAAACTTTTATTTTTACTTCTTTTTTGTCGCATGAAATTATTCCTTGTTTTTTTTCTTGTTTCATTCATCTCCGCGAACGTTCTCAAAAATCCTTCCTTCGAACAAGGAAGTGGCACTGATATTATTGATTGGAGAAATGAGTATAATACTTGTGTAATCGATACAACTACATTCCACAGTGGGTCTCAGTCATTGCACTGCGTTGATTCCTCCACAACCGAAAGAGGAGGAATAAAACAGAGTTTAACAAATCTAGAAACGGGTGTTGTGTATAAGTTGTCGGCATATATCAAATTAAAGAACCTTCAAGATGGGGATATGCTGATTTTTTCTGAAAGTTTGGATTCTTCCGAAGGGATTTATGGGTATGCCAAATCGGTTGATGGTTGTGAAGATGGAAATTGCGATGGCGATTGGTTTTATTTGGAGGCAGTTGGCAAAACTGGTTTTATTCAACCATCCCACACATTTGGAATATTGTTCCATAATAAAGAGGCAGTTGGTGAGTTTTGGATTGATGATGTTTCAATGGAAATAATTCTTGCAGACATTATCACGACTATACAAGTTGTTTCTTGGAGGCAGGAAGTATTCCAAAATATTGTTGAAGTCAGGATTGGTGTTGTAGTTGAAAACACAATTTTCGAAAATGGGGATCACCTGAGTTTCAAGTTAGAAGTTATTAAAAAGGGGACTTCAACGGTTGTATTAAGTGAGAATGAATTTGAAATCAAGAAGTTTTTAAGACAACGAGTTGCGGTGATGCACTTTGATCCCAAAAATCTTGAAGCGGGATATTACACAATCAAGGCAACGTGTAATAACTCGTATATGGAAGGAAAAATTGAAACAACGCAAACAACTATTAGAAAACTTGAAAAAGAACCCCATTATGGTACTTATGTCGATAATAATATGGTGACATGGAAAGATGGAAAGAAATTTTTCCCATTGGGCCTCTATTTGGATGAAATTATTGATTCTGATCTGGAATTGTTGAAAGACAGCCCTTTTAATCTTATTGTTGGTCCTGGTGGGATGACCGCCTCCACTATTGAACACATTTATGAAGCAACAAACAAACAAGTAAATGTTATCCGACCTGTTACAAAAGGAGTTTGTGTCGATTTGACAAAATGCACCGACCAAGACTTCAAAGATGGACTTGTAGTATTAAAGCAATTGGTTGAGGAATTTAAAAATGTTTCAGGATTCTTTGGCTATTACCCAGTCGATGAACCACTTTCTGAGTACATCGAACGACTAAAAGAAGCCACATGGACCATAAGAGAAAATGATGATCAACACGTCATTTACACTGCAGTGAATAAGAATAGAGAAGTTCCAACCCTGAAGGAAGGGATGGACGCCTTTGGGATGGATGTATACCCAGTTCAAAATGAAGAACCGTTATACGCAGTTTGGTTAGTCGCCGAGCGAGGAAGAAAGGGAGTTGCGAATGGCCAAGGACTATGGAACATTATTCAAATATTTGATTGGACTGTTTATGAAAAACCAAATGAAGAACCTCCAACAGAAGAGCAGATGAGACAAATGACTTACCAAACAATAGCAGGAGGGTCAATGGGTATTATTTATTATGATTTGACCGATTTACATCGAATGAATAACAAAACTTCTTTTGACAAACAATGGAGTAGTGTAAAAAAAATTGCGAATGAATTAAAAGAAAAGTATGTTGACATTATTTATTCTGTTGAAGAAAAACCAAACGACCAATTTAATTTCCCAACACAAGAAAATTCAATTGGAACAAGAATTTGGAAGAAAGATGGGGATGACTATATTCTGATCGTCAATAACAAAAATGTATCTTTGGCGTATACATTCGAAAAACCAACACCAGAAGTAGTATTGGAAGTATTGAGTGGGAAATCAACAATAAGACATAACGGAACTCATGTATGCATGGAAATGCCCCCAATGGACGTGGTTTGGCTAAAACGAGAAAATGGAACAAATAAAATCAAAACATTTTCAATTTTGTTGTTGCTTTTATTGATGCTAATTTAATACATTTTATTAAGTTTTCAAAACACATGTTGTTTTATCTCTAAACTGCACTTGGACAAGTAGAAAGGAATTTCTGAGTTTTTTCAATTTTTTGATAGGAGAATGACATTTCTCTTGCTCCCAATAATTTATTCATAATTTTGGATATTTTTGTGATCTTAACCATGTTTAGTGATCCATCTTCATTATAGGTATTCAAATCAGAATATCGAATGACTTCTCCCATCCACAATGCCGTAATAGGAATTTTTGGAGATGAATGTTCTTCATAACTTTCTAAATAAGCCTTGTTGTTTCCTGAAATAGAAAACAGACTCTCCAACTCATCCCATTTACACTTTGTCGACCTTTTTAACTCGGTCCAACCCTTTGGTTGTTCAATGGAGAACTTAACCATTGATGTGTAAATCATATAGCTTACATTATAATCACCAATTTCAATACATTCCCTCGCGGCTTTGATAAAAAATGTAAACATCTTTTTTGTTGGCGTTTCTTTTAGAGAGTTGCATGTGAGTGATTCGATAATTTTTACTTTGTTTATGTAAATTTGTAAGGTTTTAAATCGATTGGTCGAATAAAATTCACTAAAATGGACATTCTTTAAAGCTCCTTGATCGAAAAGGACCAGTTGTCTTGCCGCAATTGTTGGTTTTAAACTAAAAAATCCTTCTTGTTCTGCTATATTTTTCTCTGCCATGCTGTCAATATCAGCCAAACTCTGAATACCATCAGAAATTGCCCTTCTTTTCAATCGATAAGCTTCTGTTGTTTTTGTCATCAGATTTACTTGGGTTCGTTCATGTGCCAATCGATCTTTTAGATGTTCCAAAAAGCTTTTATCCAACAAACCACTCCTGAAAATTTCGCTGTCGAGTATTTGTTGGGCATGTTTACAAACCATTTCTTTAAAGATAATGGTGAAAGATGACAAGGCATCTTGGATTCTTTTTGCAATTTTCACAATCGGCTTTCCCCGATGGGCATATTCCAACATAAGTTCATGCCCCTTTATAATCGTTTGAATAATCTCACTATCACTCATATAAACGGCACACTCCATGACAAAAACATTTGATGAGATATACGGAAGTTCGAAATAACTCTTCCATAAAAAATCCTTTGTTGAACTAAGCCAAGTTCCATCACAATTGTAGTGTATTTCCCCTCCTTCGCGGTCAAAAACATAATCTATCTCGTCAAACAAAAAATGAAGGAATTGTCTTAATTTCGGTGGGTATTGTGTCCCTTCATAAAACAAAAATGGCAGTAATATGGCCCTAGACTTTCTTGTTCTCTGTATATGTTTGACAAGACATTCAAAAAGGATCCGATGCGTAGTTTCCATTGACCAGATAATTGCTTTTAAATATGTTTTTGTTGGTGTTTCAAACAGATCGGCGCTTTGGAAAAAATGGATTTTGTTTTCATTCATTAGTCCGATAAATTCATTGAATTCCGAGTGTAAAGAAATTTGTTGAAATGACTCCAATTGAATCAAATTGTTACAACCTACAAATAACTTTGATTTTGCCTTAGTACTGTTTTTCAAATAAAGAAGAGATTTCGATTTGGTGGGTGTTCCACTCCTCATGAGGCTAATACGAAAAATCAAGTTCTTGAAATAGGTTGCACTTTCACTGCAATTTCAATCTTTTCTTGACATTTCGTTTTTTAACTTCAGATTCGTTTTGTTTCTTTTTTTTGTTATGCCCCTTTCCTTTCATTTTTTGATTGCTGTAAAACAAATTGTGAGTTGTGACAAATCACAACTGTTTTTTTTTTTTTTAAAATAGAAAAAGAAAAAAAGAAGGTTCTGCATAAATGAAAACAAAAAGACTGAAGGAGCCCTTGAATTAAGGATCTGCCACCCAATTAGTTCAAAGAAGCCTCATACTCCCAAAAGTGAAGCATTGTTTCGCGGACAATGAGGGTCATGGAATTAACGTCTTTGATGCCTCCAATTTCTCTAATGGAATGCATTGAAAGTAATGCAATACCAAAGTCGATAACGTTCATACCAGTGCGTGAGGCAATTTTGGGCCCAATTGTGCTTCCTCCTCCTCCATTTTCTTGTTTTTTAACAGAGCGTTGGAACGCAACTCCGACTTTTTTTCCAATTCCCTCGATAATCGCGAATATGTGGGAATCCCCAAGTAATTGTTGATTGCAGTTGAACTCTATAACTAATCCATGGTTCATATGGACTGGATGGTTTTTCTCTCCTTTGTCCGAATAATTTGGATGAGTGGCATGTCCAACATCATTACTCAAAACAATTGACCTACTTTCGCCCATTTGGATTTCTTGTAATATGTTTGGTTTGGTGGCAAAACAGCTTGCAATTCTCTTCATAATGTTTGGTAACATTACTGAATTGGCTCCTCTTCTATTGGTTGACCCAATTTCTTCGACATCGTAAATACAAGTCATAAGAACGTTGTGATTCTCCTTTAATAATTCTTGTTGGGAAGCTTGAATAGTGCCATAAATTGATCCATATGAACAAATTAAATTGTCAAGTCCTTGTGCAACAACGAATTCTTGGTTTATGCCCAATACACTTGGTTTTTGAACGTCACAAAGATAAAGATCATAAGCAACAATTGGTTTATTACCAATCCTTTCCTTGATAATTTCAAACAGTTCAGTTTCACTTAATCCCATTGCTGGCAATTCAGTTTCTTTATCAATAACAAATCCTTTTTGATACCTTTTATCCAAATGGGGAGCACACGTTGGAATTCTGTATAATGGTTCTTTTATTGAAACAGCAATACTCTTAAATTGTCCCTCTTCTTCTACAACAACCCTTCCGCAAATCCCGAGGTCTCTATCAAACCAAGTAGTCCAAACACCGCCACCATATGTCTCACAACAAACCAAATTACATTTCTCATTTTCTTTAAAAGCGTTTGGTTTAAGTTTTAACGCAGGGCTGTCCAAATGAGCACCAGAAATAGTAAAACCATTTCCAACTTCATACTTACCTCCAATGCTAAATGCGAAAATGGTCGACGCATCTCTAATTAAATAATACTTCTTTTCCTTTTCCAAGTTCCAAATTTCGTTCTCTTTCAGCAAAACAAATCCATTTTGTTCACAAATATCTTTAATATGGTCAACAGCATTAAAAGCAGAGCCAGAACATTTTTCCACGAAAGTCAAAAAGTCTTCCTCCATTAATTCCCAATTATTTTTTTAATTTCCAAGTTCTGAGTTCGAAAACTCATAACTTAAAATAAAGAAACTGTTAAATGGTTCTCTTGAAAATTGTTTGTCCGAATTTCGAATTTGCTTTACATGTCAATATTGACGACTCCGTTCAATTTATTTTAAATAAAATAAATGCGATTTTGCCGAAAGTATTGGCAATCCGAAAGTGCTCACAATCCCCTTTGGACAGTTCTTTTGCCCAACACTTATTGGAAATGAATAACAGAGTTGTTAATGAAGCTGTGGCCACTACTCAGTCCGAAGTTATTGATCCTTCAACCATTGATGTTGAAATTTCTGATTTACAACGAATGTACGATATAATATTCAATCAACAACCCTCGTTTTTCACTGAAGAATTATCAATCAAATACAATTACTCGACTTTGATTTGTTGTAAAAAACAACTTGATCCATCTAAAACTTTAAAAGAAATTTATGGTCCAAATGATAAATTAACTTTAAAGGTGTTTGTTCAATAATTGATTGGATTTATATTTGTAGTTGTTTCAAAAGTTTATCTATTTCTTCATTGATAATAACCGCAGTTTCTTCAATACTTCCCTGTGTGTTTATTTGGACTTCACATTTTGAGTCATATTCTTCTTGGGTTGGTTGGGATGAAATTCTCTTTTTCGCTTCTTCTTCACTCATTCTATTCCTTTTCTTTAGTCTTTTAATTGTTTCTTCATCGCCAATTTTTGTTTCCCACATAACATCAACAATGGGCCAATTAGCCTTAATAAGCAAAGCAGCTTCCACCCCAACTATTTTGTAACCCTCTTCGACGAGTTGGTCAATCTTTTGAAGAAGTAACTTATAAATCGCGGGCCACGTTAAATCACTTATCTTTTTAACGTTTTCTGGATTTGAAAAAACCATTCGTGATAACGCTTTTCGATCAATATTTCCGTCATCCCCAACAACCTCTTTTCCAAATACATTAATGAAATCATTGAAAATCATCGAATCCTTTTTATATAATTCATGTCCTAGTTGATCACAATCGACGACTGGAATATTTCTTTTTATCAGAGTCTTCGAAAGAGTCGATTTTCCACTGCAAATTCTCCCAGTTATGCCAATGACAAAGACCATTTAAATTAAATCAGTTTTCAGTTTGTTTTTTTGATAAAACAGAAATTTAAAAACAATTGTGCTTCTTCGTTTAAAAGCAAATCACGGATTTGAGCAACTTTGTTCCAACACATAATCGATCGTTTTTTGTGCCTTTATTACACCAAAATGATCATATTTTCCAACGTTGACGGATTTACCAAACTTCATTGTTTCGCAAAAAGTAAGGGAATTTAATGGCACAGTCCCATCTCCATCTCCAAATATTTGGGTTGGTTGTTCATCAAACGAAGTGGTGTAGTTCAAAATAACTTCAGTTTCAACCCCAGAGGAATAGAGACAGTGGAAATCAACATTTGGTATTTTATCAATTGGATATCTTTTCATTGACCTGTCATATACTTTTTGGGCATAATGTCGTGTTTCTTTTATCAAATCCAAAATCTCTTTCATTTGGGACGATGGATATGACGTTCCATTGACAATTAAAACAATATCATTCCAATACCTATCATTTGGCATCAATTGGAACACACTTTCCATGTTTCTCTCGAAATTTCTGAAAAACAATGGATTAACTGGAATCCCTTCGGTTTCACCAGACAGAAAGGACCTTAAAGCCTTTACTGCCCCAAGGAAGGGAGACGAGACAGTTATTACTTTCTCAATATGCTTCTTAATAAAGTCATCGCCTAGTTGAAATAATAATTGCAATGTAATTGGTCCGCCAAGGCTATGAGTTACAATCATTACCTTTTTCTTGTTGTTTTTCACTGCCGTTTCTATTACAGATTTAACTTTCATTGCCCAACCATCATAATTAGCGTCGGGGTATCTCCAATCATATCCAACCCCAAATAAGTTTTCTTTATCACGATATCCAACTCGATTTAACTGTTTTATCATTTTATACCACACCCTAAGCACTCTGTTCAATAGTGGTTCTTCTTTTGGGCCGATCGAAGAAATTCCCTCAACCGAAGGAAAGTCTTTATAATATAATTTAACTCCTTCTAACGAATCAAACGTCTCAGTTAAATCGTTCCAAATAGGGGATATGTATTTGAAGAAACATCGAGTATTATTTAGAGGTATTCCATCTTTGATATTCAACCAAATTTGGCCTTCAATGCGATGTGGGCAATTTTCTGGCAATTTGATCGACAAAGGAATATCGGCTTCAATTTGAAGTGATGATGACATAAAGGCGGGGACAAGAACAATAGGAAATCTATCTGAACATTCAGAAGACCAAGACAATGTAACGCAAAAGAGAAAAACGAACATAAAGGAGTGTAAAGGGAGATCCCACGTTTAAAGGAAGGATGGAGGAAAGAGAAGGAAAGTCAAAAGAGTTTTTGACTTAAAAAAGAAAAAGAAAAAAAAGTAAAAGAAAAATTAAAAAAAAAATTAAAAACGAAGGAACTGCAATTATAATTTTTGAAATATCGTGATGGATTTGATCACTTTTTGTTGTGAATTAAAACAAAGAATTCCTGGCTGTTTTTCAGTCACAGTGTACGATTTAAAATTAAATGAAATTTCCACTTCAGATGAATCAATTCCACACGACAATTTATTGTATTTAAAAGAAGAAAAAATGTTCGATAATATTTCAAAATTCGGCAGAGGAGACCATTTCGCTTCAACAATTGTTTTAGAAGATAAAACCGTTATGATATTATCTTGTGGTAAATTTAAACTTGTTCTTTATATGAAACCAAATTCAAATATTGGGTTGGTTTATTCATTACTTCCCTCTATTGAATCTACGTTTTCTTCAATTGAAATTTAATTCTAAATTATGGTTGTTCTGCTTTTTCTTTCAAAACTTAATTCAAAACCCCAATCAATATTCAATAATTTTTTGTATAACTCCTTTCTCGACTATCACCCCTTCGGTCACTCCTCATTCTTCTTCTATCCTCATAGTTTCTATCGTGATAACGATCTCTATCACTACTTCTATATCTGTCACTTTTATATCTATCTCTATATCCATCTCTATATCCATCTCTATATCCACCCCCATCATTTTCTCGTCTTCTTGAATGGGATCTTGAGCGATGTCGTTCATTCTTTCTTTCATACCCACTTTCTTTATCGACATATCCACTCGGTTTTTCTTCTTTCATCATCGTTTTCTTTTCTAAAGAAGCCAAAATATCGTCTGCCAATTCAGTTTCTTTCTTTGTTATTATTGGCTTTGCTTCTTTCTTTGATTTAATAGTTTTTGTTGACAACAACACCCTTATCGGTCTTTCATTCAAAGAAGAACCATCCAATTGTAATGCTCTAAGCGCGGCTTCTTCAGTTTCAAATTCTATGATAACTTGGCGAGTTGTGGACTCCACAGTACTAAACTCCATTAATCTTATATTCCCACATTTGTGAAAATATTGCTGAATTTTATCATCATTAAGATTTCCAATATTACGAACACAAACTGTTTTTCTTAACTTCATTGCTACTTTGGAATCGACACCAGTCACATTGGTAGTATTATGATCACCTTCTTCCTTTTTAAAGATCTCTTCAACTTTTTTCATTTCTTCAACATTTGAGACTAAATAAACAGTAATTGGCAATCCACCTAATTCTGCATTTTCAACATATTTACAAGTTTCAGTTGATTCATGTTCTTCAAACAAAATAATGAAATATCTACATAAAATAGGATGAGTTAAAGTTTTAATTTGTTTTAAATCAAGAATAATGCCAAAATTTTCAAATATTGCATACAAATCATCTAATGTTATTTTAGGAGATATATTTCCAATAATTACTGATTTGTTAATATCTTCTTTTTCTTTAATATAATTACCAACTATTTGCGGAATGGTTATTTCTTCTTCCATTCTTTTTTTCTGTTTTTTTAAGTTTTGCTTTTTAGTTTTTTTTAATTTTCTTGTTTTTTCTTTTTTCTTTTTTGTTGTTCTTTCTATTTTTGTTTTTCTTTCTATTTTTGTTTTTACGATTTGAAATCGAATTGAATTGACTATTTTTAAGTGAACTTCAATTCGATTTCAATTGTTTTTCTCTTCCATTTTCTTCTCTGAAATCATGCTCGATAAGGAAAGAATGTTTGAATCATTACAATCAACACAAAAGCATCAAATGTCAACGATTCGAAATGAAAGAAATGAAAATTCAATGCGATATCAGTAAAATTTCGTCCGACCCGACCAAGTTATACTTAGTTTTTCGATTCCACTTATATTTAAACTCCCTTGAGCACTTAATAAAACATACCAATTTGCCCCAAAATGAAATTCATTGTCCAATGCCATTTATACATGAATGATGATAAAGAACTATTAGCCAAGATTTTAAGAGTTCAGAATGAAACAAGAAAAGAGAGTGGATGCAATTCTTATTTAGTTTGTCAAGAACCTACAAACACAACTCATTTCTTGATTGTTCAAAGCTGGAACTGCAAAGAACAATTTGAAAGTCATTTGAAAACGCTTCACTACAAAAAATTTGTTGAATATTGTTCAACAATCAGCAGAAAACCAATGAGCTATGAGTATTTCTGCTCAAACTAATTTAATTTGTTTCTAAAAACCAAATTTCATTAAAGTCAATTATAAATTTACTTGGCAAAAAGAGAGATTATTTAAACTATCTTTTCCATACCCACAAATTTCATATTTCCCTTTTGGAAGAACAAAGACAGTGATTTCTTCTGCTTTTTGGGCCGTAATAAATCGGTTATTCACGACGATTTTTGGGTCATGAACTGCAAAAAAAACACATTTTGGGTTTGAACTGAAAACCATCACATAAAAATAGTTTTCTAACAACAGATGAGGATATACGTGAGTTTTAAGTACACTCACATGATTTGGATCCCTAGATCGAGGTATTCTATCAACAGTATTTGTTTCTCTCATTTGGTCAATCACCTCTTCTTTGTTTTTTTTAATTTTATTAATTTCTTCCTCCAACTTCTCATGAAACTTCTTTTCTTTTTTTTCGTAATGAGTTATCAGTTGGTTTCTTGCATTTTCCACTTCAAAGAGATTCTCTGATTGAGTTTTGTTATTTTGTTCCAACTGTGAAATAGTGCTGTCTTTCTCTTTTATTTCAAGTTTTTTCATTTCTAATTCTTGTTGGTGTTGCGAAATAAATTTGTCTTTTTCTGAAAGCATCTCTATCTTCTTTTTTAATTCTTGCTCCAACTCATTAATTTTTTGATCTTTTGATTTTAACTCCTTATCACTTTCTGAAAGCAGCTCTTCCTTCTTTTTCAATTCTTGTTCAAAGCGATTAATTTTGGAAATAATTTGTTCATTATTTCCCAATTCTCGTTGTTGTTTTTTGGTTATATCATCTTTCTTTGTCAATTCTTGTTTTAAATCATTAATTATTTGTTCTTTTGCTTTTAACTCTTGTTGTAATTTTGAAATAACACCATCCTTTGCTTTTAACTCTTTGTCTTTTTCTAAAATAATTTGTGATTTATTTGTCAATTCCACTTCTAAATGACTTTTTATTTGTTGGTTTTCTGTTATACGAGATTGGTATTGTAAACTAATTTGTTTGCTATGTTCCAAATTTGTTTGAAGACCAGTGATTGTCCCAACATTCATTTTTAAAATTTCGTTCAACTCTTTTTTCTCTTTTTCCAAATGTTGTATGATTGTGTCTTTTTTTGATAACAATTCTTCCAAACCATGAACTATTTCAAAGTTGTGATGAGTCGTCAATTCATAATACTTCGATGATCTTTGGAAAGAAAGGTACTTTTCATAATATTCCCTCAATTTTCTGTTCTCCTCAGAAAATTGAACAATTTGTCGTTTCAAATTATCGTATTTTTGTTGCAATAATCTCATCTCAACTAATCGTTTGTCCTTCACTTTCTGACAAAGAGAATTGTAAATTTCCGGTTTTTTTTCTTCTTTCGCCATGACAATATTGTTTAAATAAAAGAGTTCTTCATTTAATTAAATAAAATAAAAATAAACATCAATTGTATAACAAACAATCCAATGATGTTTCAAGAAAAAAAATGAAACAATTTAAAAAATAAAATTAGATTTTGTCATTGTCGATAACATTTCTTCATCAAAATATTTTGTTATGTCAACACCTTCTGTTAAACCTTTTCTTCTTCTTGTTTTCATCATAAATTCTCTTGATAAATATGGTTTTGGATTTGGTTGAAGATTTAATGGTTTGATTTCCTTATCTAAAGGATCACCTGGAACAATTCCCCAACAATTAAATCTACTTTGAACAAATGCTTGTCCTCTACTAAATGATCGAATATCTGTTTCAAATCCAAATAATTCAATAAGAGGGATTTGCGCATCAATTAATTGTAAAGGAGTTCCTTCGATTGGTTTTTGTTTAATAATAAATCCTCTTCTTTCACTTATACTTTTATTAATTCCTTTAATTGCTATTTCAGGTGTAATTATTTCAATTGAATAAATTGGTTCAAGTAATTGAGGTGAAGCCAATACAATACTTGCATAAATTGCTTTTCGTAATGCTTGCATTATTTGTTGTTCATTAATTTCTCTTTCTAATTCAATATCAATAATTCTTATTCTACAATTTCTAATTTCTTCTTCACATAATGGACCTGCTTTCATTGCCCATTTAAATCCAATACAACATGCTTCTTTTATTAGTTCAATTTTCCTTCTTTTGTCTTGATCGAGAACATCATTTAATAATATATTTGGTGTTTCTGGATTTGGTCCAATACACAATACTGATTTGGATGCCAAAATATCCCAATGATATTTGTTATATAATAAATCATTTATTTTCTCATTATTTTTAATTTCTCCTTTTTCAATTCCTTCTACTACACTTTCATCTAAAGGTTCTATAATAACTGCTATTTTATTTCTATGATTTGTTGACATTGCCACACTTTTCATTTGTGATTGAGATGAAACTGTTTCTCTGAAAATAACACATGGATCACTTACTCTAACTTCTATTTGTGCAAACATTGTTCTAACATCTCTTAAAACACAATCCAAATATAATTCACCATATCCCATTACAATATATTCACCACTATCTTCACATTTGACAACAGCACCAGGATAACATTTTGTTGCTTGAGAAAGAGAATCCAACATTATTTGTTTTTCAGATGGTTTTAATGGTTCTATTGCAACTTTAACACATGGAATTGGAATTTTGACGAGATTAATATGTTCAATATCAATTAATTCTCTTTCTACAATCGTTGCACTTTTAGTAATAATGTGATCAATTCCAGTCAAAATGGCAATATTTCCTGCTGGAATTCCTTGTTTCATTGGTACTTTGTATTGTGCCATATCAATAAAAACACTTGTTATTTCTGATAATGCCATATCTTCAGTATCATCTTGTGTATAATGTTCTCCTAATACTCTAACCATTTCACCCTCATGAACAGTTCCACTTAATACTTTGCAAACTGCTTGCATTTGGGAACAATCAGTATTTGGTAATAATCTTATAACACTTATAACTAATGGACCATTTTTATCACACTTTTCAATAAGACTTTTGAATTCAACCAAAGAATTAGAAATTTGAGAAGTAATTCTTGCAGTTGATTGTTTAGGATTATTAAATTGTTCAATGGCATCTCCAAAAGCTGTAAGATTTAATTCCCCAAAGAATTTATAAAACACAATTCTTAACAATGGAATGAAATTTAATTGGGTTTCATTTGATTGTAATTGAATATTAAACTTTGAAAGTTGTTGTTTTAACAATTTACCTTCTTGTGAAACACAAACCCCAACTAATTTATAAATTGGTTCCAACACAAATTCAACAAATGTTCTTTTGTCATTCGAATTCAATGGTTTAAATGAATGTGTTGAATGGTCAAATACAACATCTCCCCATAACTTTGAAGCAAATATTTTCTGATCAAAAGGAATTGCACCTCTAATTCTTTGTTCTATTGTTCCTTTTGAACGCTTTGGACAATATTTAGAAGCAAAACTTTGCAAAGAAAAAATACATCCAAATAATGATGATTCAAATAAAACAGTATTTTCAGTTGGAGAAACTAAAGGAACTTCAAAATCTTTCAATATTTTATTTACATCACAAATGATATTTCTTAATTTACAATAACTATCTTCTGGTGGTAGTTTTAAATCAACTATTAATCGATCTATTTTGGTTAACACAATTATCAATGGAATTCGTTGTTTAGCAATTAATTCAATCAAATATTTGGTTGAATTTAATACTCCTTCCGTGCAATCAATAACTAAAATTGCATTATCCATCAAAGATAAACCAACAGACACTTCATCAATGAAATCTGAATGTCCAGGAGTATCAACAATATTAGTAATACAATACCCATTACAAGTTGTTGGAAGACATAAAGTGATTTGACTGGATTTAATAGAAATTAATAATTTCTGTTCATCAATTCTGGTATCCATGTATTTTGTTGTTAAATTCTCAGGATCAATTTGTTTTTGATGGGAGTAATGAAATAATAAATCGATCAATTGTGTTTTCCCATGATGAATTGAACCAACAATAGCAATGTTTCGAATTCTTTCGATATAATTCATTTTATCACCAATGTATTCAAAATTATACCTACTTAGTGGAATTGAAGGATATTCCCTTTGTATCTTTTTAGTTTTTTCAGGTAAAATAATAGGTTCATTTATTGTTTGTTCATCTTCACTTCTATAAAGTATTTCAACATCTTCACCATACAACTGTTCTGCAGTTTCATAATATTGTTTGTCTTCATGTAAAACAATTTGATTATCAAAATGGTCAGTTTCTTCCATTTTATTTTCAGACTCTTGTTGAACTATTTCTTCGATTGGATTAAACTCATTTTTGATGATGCCTTGGTCATTTCCAATGTAATTACCAAATTCATCAAATTCACCATCCATTTATTATACTTTTAAGTTTTTCAAACTATAGTTTTATTTTTTTTCATTTAATAAGAAAGAATTATAAAATTATTATTAATCAATAATAAATTAAATTAAAAAGAGGAAATAGTTTAAAAATAGAATGCCAAACTAAAACTAATAAAATAAAATGTCAACAATATTTCTTAATCAAGAAGTGATTTGGTCTTTTACTCCTTTCAAACAATTCAATTGTACGATTTTATCAACAAACAAATTATTAGATAAACCTGAAAAAATAATTACAACTGAATTTGAAGGGAATATTATCAGAGAAGGAAGGTGTATTAGAAAAGGAACAACAAAACAAAAAGAAGTCTTTCAAGTCAATTCAAATAATAAAATAATTTGGATATATTTTCGTTTGCTTCCTTTGAAAATGAGAAAAACCACAACTCTTCCAAGAATTCATTCCTCTTCTGAGTTGACATCGAAAATCAAAAGTTTGCCATCTACTTTTGCTGTTAAAAACTCATTAGAAAAGAAACCATTTAAGCCAAATCAAATTCCTCTTACTTTTTCAAAGAGTGTCAAGGGTTTAATTCATGCTGATATGTTAACTGAAATATTTAAAACATGTATTTGTATTGATAATATTTGTTCTTTGAATTCTAATTGTTTAACACCATTAACTCGTGGATTGAATCCAATCACAATGAAGAATGAATCCATTGTGATTGAAAGAATCAATTATATGTGTGAAAAAGCAAGGAATAATTATGATTATGGAGAAATAGTTGAATTAGTAATTCGATTGGGTGTTGATTATTCCCAAGTATTGGTGTTATGGGAGAATAGAAAACGATTGATTGGTTGGGAAAAATTAATTCAAACATATTGTCAAAGCATTGATAAATCATTTTCATTATTAAAAATGATTTCAACAACTCCTTTTACCCAACATTTAGAGTTAGTTCGAAGGTGTTATGATGTCAATTTAAATTTGGATGATGTAATAATGGATTCAAGACAAGTGTTAAAGGAAACTCGTTTGTTTGTTTGGAATGATAAAGTTAAAATGCTTTGGATTCAAACCAAAAAATGAAATAGTGTTTAAATGAAAATTAAGTATTTAATTTAATGTTTCACTTAAAAAGTTAACAGGATGGCCATTTCCAAATGTAATTACAAGTAATGGTAAACAATATGAATAACTCCAATCGATTGGGTTGTCGATGACATAAACCCCACCTTCATGATAATATTTCTTTGGTTTTAAAACATAAGTTAATATTAAATGATTATTCCCTTTGGAATATCCCATTGAAACTTCTGGTTCTTCTCCAAAATATTCGCCTCTTCCACAAGCCTGTCCCGCCCTTCTTTTTGGATCAAATCCTTCTTTACAAATTCCCCGAATAGCATCATCACAACTTCCATGCCAACAAAAGAATCCATCTTCATCTATTCCATTAAATTCCCCTTGTTGCATTGCATTCATAAATCTTTCCCAAGCAAGGCAATGTTCAATTAAGAAATTATTGAATTGAATTGAATTGTTTTCTTGAAGTTTGAAATTACCTTGATTATAATAATTATTATATTGGGTTGATTTAGTTCCATTTCGTCTTTCTGCCAAAACCTTTTCAATGAAATCCTTTCCTTTTTGAATTAATTGACCAAGAAGTGGTTTACATAATTGTTGTTCTCTGAAATTGTCTTTGTCTGAATAATCTTGAACTTCATTATAATTAATACCAAAATCAATTTGAGCAAATCTTTCAATAACTTTTCTAATATTCTTTAAGAAATCGATTTTAGTTAAAGGATTATAAACATCTTTTTCGAATGCCCCTGAATTAAATATTCTTTCTAATGTGTGACTATGTAGTTTTGGTGATAAGAAATTATATTTTGGTGGAATAACTGGAAACATTGTTGATGAAAATTTCAATTCCAAATCAATAGATGACTGTAGTGTTAATTCAGCCATGTGTTCAATATCTTTTCCAATATGAGTTGATTCATCGAAATCGAAAAATGAAACTTTCCAATGGTATGGATTATTATTAATTGCCGTGATACTAAATCCCCATTCCTTTTGATTAAAATAAGCAGAAATGATATCTTCTTTTAAATTATTATAGCCAACTTCCCTATCAAAAGCAAATGTTGTTTTTTTCTGTGAATCCACAATTTTCTTATGTTCAGCATCCAGTTGTGCTGTTATTCTTTTTCTTATAAACGATGGATCTTTTTCTACTTTGTCGTTATGTTCTTTTTCTTCTTTTAAATATGTTCCTAATTGAATTAAACAATCAACAAGATCTTTTGGATTGATTAATTCCCATGTGACTTGACATCTTTTTACAACATGATCATATTTATCACCATCAATCATTACTGAATATTTTCCATTTGGATAATGTTCATCATAAACAAGCATCATTTCCTTATCTTCTGGGACATAAAGCAATTGGAATATTTTTTCATCTTTGAAGTGTTCCAATAAACAGAAGTTATCATTTGTTTGGCAATAAACATCAAAATCCTTTTCAATATCAGCGCCATTCATCTCAAAAACTGGATATTCTTATAAAACAAAGTTCTTTGATTG
>NWBR01000862.1:41838-72792 GCA_002914575.1 Entamoeba moshkovskii
CCAAATTGTACATTAAAGTGTGTTTTTTCTATTGATATACAATTCAACAAAAAGTTTCTTTTCAATTCTTTATTGAAAACCGACTCAAATAAAATTTCTTCTTTTTCTTATTTAAAAATAGAAAAAACTTCAATGACGTGTGTTTCTACTTTGAATAACATCTTTTCACATCAAATAACAAAAATAATGTGGGATGCAAAAATTTGAAAAAAAATAATTCCAAAGGGGCTTCTCAAAAAATTCAAAAAATTTGCTACGAATTTTTTTTGTTTTGCAAGTTAAAGACACCTAAAAGTTATTTTACACAACCCTTCCTTTCGCCGTTATATGGTTTATTTTATCGAATTTGCCTCTTCAAATTATTTTATGTTACTTTTAAACAAACCAGAAAGAATGATTGAAGAAACAAGGAAACGAGGTTATAAAAGAAGTTTGAAAAACCACAACCAACACAAAAAACGCATAGAAAAGAAAAAAGGAGATATTTTTCATAAAACAAAAAAAAGTAAGTAATGTTGATTTTTTTAGTCTTTCAATTGAAAAATGATTCGATAAACCACAAAGAATTATCCAAAGGAACACAAAAAGACGCATAAAAGATTTATTTTGGCCAAAAAACAATAAATCTTTTTTTCAAATCTACAATTATCATTTTTTACTATCCAATGCAACAATACTCCTTCACTGAAAGGTTTCAAGAATTTATTAAGGATTTCGAATTGGAACAATCTAAAGAACAAACAATTATTGAGGAACCTATCATCACAACTGAAGAAGTTACAATTGAAGAATTGTCGGAAAGAAAAAAACAGGAACAACGATCAACTGAGTCAGACGTCAATTCACTTAATTCAGAAACTCTCCAATCCCAAGAAGAAATAGTAATCCCCGAAGTAGAGATGGGAAAACAACCAGTTTCCAGCAAAAAATCGAGAAAACGCCCAGAACAAGAAAGTTTACGATTAGGAAATATTAGTCATCACATTGTTGTTGTTGAACAAACTAAAACTGAGAATTCCCCAAGAAGAATGGAACAAGAAAAAGGAAATGGAATTAATATAAAACATTTAATTAAGAAATTCCCAAACCAAGAATGGTTTTTCGTATTGAACTGCACCTCCCCCAAACAACAAAAATTAACCAAAGACAGATTGTTGTTGATTGGAAATGAACTCGATGAAATGTTTGAAGAATGTAACAAAATTAAGGATGACTCATTCGATACAATTAGAATTGTCTTGAAATATTTCTTTCAAAAACTGGACAGAAGTGCTAATGACAATGTTTTAAAAACTAAAGATTTTAATTTTTTCAAAGAAACCTCGAAAATCAATGATGCGAGATCATTATTAAGTACTATTAACTTATTCCAAGGGTTGGATATACCAATTGATTACTCAGTCTTTGAACAAGTCATATTTAATTACATATCTTTTAGTAATGTTGGTAATTTAAGTTCTGGGCTGTACGACTTATTGGAAGTTGTTGCACGTTCCATTGAAAGCGAACATTTTGAAAATGGAATTGATTTTGATGTTGCAATGGAAGCTCTTACTCGGTTAGATTCCAACCATTTACCAATTAAAGCATTATTTGGTTGTTGCCAATATACCAACGATGATTATTATACGATTAACGAATTTATTTATTGTGGATTCCATTTAAAACATTACGATATTTGTTTAAGTCAGTTATTGTCAAGAAACATTGAAGAAAGCTATGCTCGAATGGTGGCTCTGTACAACACATTCTATGGGTTGCTAGACGTTACGCATAAAGGAATTAACTTTGTGACAACAAAGCAATTTGTGTGCGCATGTGAAAAGAAGAATCAGAGGTACTATAAAAATTTAAGATTGTTATTCTCCAGAATTGACGACGACAATGATGGTTTAATTAATTTTAAACAATTCTCTGAGGTATTTGAAAAGGTAATGGTTTTCAATTTTAAGAAAGACGAAGAAATTCCTTTTATTCCTTTCGAATGCTCTGTTCTTGAATTTAACCAAATTGAACAACACATCGCTCAAACCGTAAAAGCTGAACAACAAAGCATTGACCAAACACATATGCAATCATTTTTGGAAAGGACTGAAGCAAAGTTAAAAGAAGAAGAACAACCGACTACGTCAAGAAAGCTGAAAAAAAGTAACTTGAGCTCGGAGAGAATTCTCAAAAGTCAAAAAATACATGTAAAAGCAACAAAAGGGAAGTGTGTAATTTGCTGATTCCTTTGTTTATTTTTTTTAAATAACACGAAATCAAAAAATCAAATCAATCAAATTTGTAGTCTTTGAATCGCTATTGAATTATTATTTATTAAATTACAAGACCAAATAACAAACAGAAACGTCGTGGGAATAATTGCAATTCTCCCCTTTCCTACAAGTCCCAGTCGTGAAAAAATATTTGCACGGCTTTGTTCTAAATAATTTATCAACGCTCACAAATTGCTTTCCAGAAACGGGGATGTCATGAGAAAAATTGCAATCGTCCCCTTTTCTGCAAAAACCATACCGTTGGAAAAAAAGACATGGCTGGGTTCTCCATTTGTTCGGATACTTTTCTTGTTGTGGAAATTCCATTAACATATGGTTTTCTAATGAATGCGAAATACAACTTGATACCAAGGGATTGGGATTGGATTGTGGTCGAGTTAAACTTAATGAATATGGAACAGGAGCCGTAAACGTTTCATCGTCATCATCATCGTCCAACATTTTGGCCATATCAAAGGTTGGGTCCAATTTCTAAAATATTTAATTAATTTATTGTGTTTCTTAATAACCAAACGAACTTGCAGTGATTCAAAATAATTCCTTTCTTCTTCAGTCGGAATTGCATCTAATTCATCCATTGCAAAACTGTTCATTGCCGAAGTATCTTGGCTTGAAAATACTTCAAACATTGACGAATCATTACTGAATGAAGACAAATCAACGAAATCAAATTTATTCATTGAGTGTAGCGTTTCAACACTGCCCCTTCAAAGATCTTCTTTTCCATTTTTTTGTCTGGTCCCTTTCTTTTTATTATAGATAATAATAAATTTACTATTGCTTTTAACAAAAGTCATGAGTTATGAGATTATTTTTGACTATCCCGATTTTTTTCAATTTTTTGGTATGATATTTTCGCGAAAAGCAAGTCGAACACCTTTCTTTGGAGACAGCTTACGCCATTTCAACTTCTATTCCAAAATACTTTGAATTAAAATCGAAATTGGATGGCAAAAAAAACATCAATGTTTTTGTAGAAAATTTGAAAATAAAAAAAAAATTAACATCATTACATTTTTCCAAACAAAATTTGTGTCAAAGCTTGAAAATTCATTACAAGGTTGGATGGAGGACATACAAAGGTTGTTTCGAAAAATCGAATTACTTCAATACCCAACAAAAGCACCAAACGTTGATGAATATTTAACAACAAGAAGAAAGGAAATTGCTTTTCTACAATTCGATTGCGAAAATGTGTTTTCGGGAAAATGGTGTGAAGAGCTAAGGCAATTGGGATGGTACAAACGTTCTGATGTCAGAAATAAAATTTTTTCATTCATCAAAGATGGAAAAATTGCTCCATTTTGCGAAAGAAGTGAAGAGGCTTGTGCTGATAACGAGAATTCATGCATGTTTTGTATGTCAAAACCAAAAGATAAGAGGGTTGGATTCAACTGGGTTCATTGTTCAAATTGTACTTCAAACCACTTAATATGTACTGCTTGTTTAGTTGAAGTGTTCGACAATGAGTGTCGACAAGCTGGAAATGACCCATCAAAGCCACACAAATGGAAATGTGATTTAGACCACTTGAAATATTATTGCGATATTTGCGGAAAAGAATCCAATTTGGTGTATCTTGAACCATCAAATGAAGAGCTTTTAAAAGGTGCTTCCCCCCAAGATTTTAATTACAAAACTGTTTATGGAAGAAGGGGAATAATATTTAATTCAAATTAACTGTTAACTTAATTTATTCTTTTCTTGCCTCAAGGACGGGACACATCGCTTTTCTGCGAAAATGAAATGGTTGAATGAAAAATTTGTAAATTAAATTAGTTTTATTCCCCCTTTGTTAATCCAATGGCATCTCTTTCCATTGTTTAATATCTTCCCTAACGTCCTGTTTTTCAATTTTATTAATTATGCATTCTTTCACTGAATGCATAGAGGTAAACATTGAGTAATCCAAACAAAACACGAGTAAATGGAAATCAGAAATTTGTTGGTAAAGAGGAAGAGTTTTGACATTTTCAAAATATTTCTTAAAGTCAACCAAAGTAACGTCTTCTTGGGGTCTGTTTTCAATTGGAAACTTTGAAGATGAAAATAGTGTTTTAGCTTTAAACGCACGAATAGGGACGTTGCATACAAATACAATTGGTTCAACAGTCATTATTTCCTTTTGTGACAAATAAACTGACTCTTTCAAATTAATTTCATTATTCTTTGGTTGGGTTGGCTGAACCAATGCTTTTTTTACTAATTCAACAAGTTGTTCAGATGCTTGGTAACATTCAACCTTTGATTGTGTATTTGTTTCATTTGGTGTTACAACGACAGTTACACATCTTTTATCCCAATCCAATTGCCTTTGAGCAGCAGCAACAATTTCTCTGCTTGTTAGCAATTCCTCTCTCTTTCCGTTGTGAGAAAAAATAACACCAACTCTTTCTAACCCAAGCTCAATCGCCATTTGTTGGACTTGTTGAATAGTTTGTTCTTGTTTTGTTTCAAAATCACCTTCTTCATTAATAATTTGAGGTGGTTCATAAACTGCTTCGACTTGAACTTTATCTTCTTTAAATGACCCATACAAAATACCGAATCGGTTGACATAAAAACTCCTTTGGAATACATATCTTTGGAAATTATCTGTTTCATTCAAATTCATACGACATAACTTACAAACTGCATCTTGTTTTTGAATTCTAATCTTTTCATAATCCCATTTGGCAAGACACAAGGAACAGCATCCGTGTGGTCCATGGTTGGGACAAGTCGATGGGAAATATATACGTGGTTGTTGTTGTGGTTGGTTGGTTTTCTTTTCTTCTGGAGGAAGACAGTTGGGGCATCTCATTGATGGTGGATGGTTGCACTGTCTTTTAACCTCTGCAGCTCCTTTTGGACATAAACAATTACTACATTTTTGTCCAGGAGGATGATTGCATAACCATTTTATTGGTTTTCCTTTTACGGACTGAGTGGCTGGTTTGACTGGTTCTCCTCCTCCTAATCTGTAAACACCACCATTAAAATGGGTGTTTGAATTTTGTTTTACACCACCACCGATTGTGTATACTTTTTCAGTTGGCGGATTTTGGGTAGGGACGGCTGGCGTAGTTGGTGTGGGTTCTTTTTTTGTTTCATTTTTTTTTAATTCAGCCGCTTTTCGAGCATCTCTTTCCATACACTTAAGGCATCTCACATTTGGCCCATGATCGCATTTCTCCATTCTTTTTCCTTGTAATGAATAAATTTTAAGATCACAACTGTTGAAGTTTTAATCACACTTTTTTCATTTTCTTTGTGAAAAACTTTTTAATAACATTTTTTCTTGAGGGAGTTGTTGCTGATAATAAAAAAAGAATTTGTTATATCTGGGAATAGAAAGAAATGATTTGAGATAACTAAAAATAGTAAAACAAAAAAGTGAGATGAAATCACGCCATTATTGGCTGTTTTTTTTGCCTTCCGAAGAGTTTTGTGTGACGTTAAATCGGAACCACTTATTATCATTCTAAGTTGCCGTCATGGAAATGTCATTCGTACAACAACTGATCGAATATATGAATAAAGTTGATCATGACAAAATTGAGAATAAAGAAAGGAAGGAATATGAAAAATTTTTAAGAGTATCAGCAAATTCAACTGAAGAAGTGACAATCGAAGATGTTTCGGGGTCTGTTCCCACGACACTGTTTGCAAAATGTTCATATAGTGAACGAGATAAAAAAATGAGTTCCATTGCCAGCTCAATTGCCGAAGAGGAGATTATCTCCGAAGCAACGCCCAAAGAACCATTATCTGGTTCACAAACCACTGAAAATACTCCGCTGAATAAAAGTGATGGACAACAAGTGAAAGTCACACCACTTAAACCCTTAATCAGCGTTTCTGATAATTCCCCCAAACAAACACCACGAGTTGAGAAGTTTATCGTGCAAACAAACCCAAGAAAAGATATAAAAAGGCCTTTAAGTGAAGATAAAGGAACGAATGGTGAATATTTAATTGTGGATTTGTTGCACCAATTCCCCAAACAAGAGTGGATGTTCATTTTAAATTGTACAAGAAAAAACCAAATTAAATTATCTAGAAGAGAACTACTGGCCATTGGGAATGACGTTGATAATCTGTTGAGACAAGAAAAACGACAAGAACCAGAAAATCATTTGAAACCCACACTAAATTATTTATTCCAAAGGTTTGTAAGAAAAGGATATTCTCAAGAAATGATCACCGACACATCTTTTATATTTTTTAAGGAAGTGGCCTCACTTAATCGGGGTAGTGCTGTTGAAGCTACGGTTGAATTATTAAGTTTATCTGATATTCCAATAACTTTTGAAGTATTTTATTCCACTTGCTATAAAGTGTTTTGTTTCTATGAGCACACAGAAATTGATGATAATTTAATTGAACTGGTAAAAACCATAGGAAGTGAATACACGACAATTGATACCTACAACGGATATCCCTATATTGCTTTACCATTAGGATTACTTGTTTTGCATCAGTTAGATACCTTTCATTTGCCTCTCCACAAATTTTTTGAATGTTGTATATACGTAAGGGATGATGGGTTTACTTTGGATGAATTCGTTGTTTGCACTTCCTATTTAAAACATTTCGAGATTGTGTTTAATTTAATAAATTCTCCACAATACTCTGTTGAATATAAAAGAATGTTAACACTTTACAATGTCGTATTTGATTTACTCAACTACAACGAAAGTGGAATAACAAGTCCAATAGCAAAGAAATTCATATCATCAGTATCAAAAAAGAATTCCCCAATTTTAAGGAATTTAAGGAATTACTTTAACAGAATTGATGAAGACTCCGATGGTGTTTTAAGTTTTGCTGAATTCTCAAAGCTATTTGAAACTGTTATGATATTTAATTTCAATAAAGAAGAGCCAATTCCCCGGTTTGTATTCATTAATGATTCCTCTTTATTACAACAATCAATTACGATTGTTCGCTCAAATACAATACAAATAAAAACCCTTCAAAGTCAAAAAAAGAGTGTTATTCAGTTATTGCCCTCTAAAAAGAGTGAAAGAAGCCCTTCCAAAAAATCACCAATAATTGAAAGCCAAAACTTGTCTCGAAGTGATGGCGAATTAATAGTTTCTCGATCTGTTTCGCAGTTGGAAAAGAAATCCAAAAAGATGAAAAAGAAGAAGCGATGTGTAATTATGTGAATGCCATTTGTTCACGCCCTCACCTAATGTCAAATATTTTTTAGAAACAATTTTTAAGGTTCCACATTAAACCCAAAACAAAATATTAAATTGTTAAAAATGAATGAGAAATTTAATCAATCCCTTTCTTTCCCTTTATGATTTCATATAAGCCTCTAATTTAGAATTCATATTTTCCAATCTTTTCTCGTAGTGAGCCTTATTTGTTTGTCTTCTTCCAGCAGTTCTTCTACCTCCTCTATTGTCATCAGATCTTCTAAAAGTTGAATGTTTTTTGCCGATATGGCTGAGTCCTCTTCTCCCACCAAATCTATCTCTTCCGCCAAACAAACGTTCTTCGTACATTCTTTCTTTTCTTAATACCTCCCTAATGGCATCTTGAATAAGACCTCCTCTGCGTTGTCTATTTTCCCCATATCTTCTCGACTCACCAATTCTTCTTCTGTTCGTTCTGTCTCTGAAATTCTTTTTGTTTCTTTGGTGTCCGGTTGATGTCTTTCTTGCAAGTACTTTGAATTCCATCAATTTCCCATCAAATTCAACATTTTTGTAAGCATCGATAATTTTTTTGGATTCTTCTTCGCTTTGGAACGAAACGAAAGCAACTTTCTTTCCTTCTTTATCTTCTTTAACAACAACCTTAACAGGCATAACAGCATGCATTGAGCAAAGTTTCTATTAAATCAATACTATAGTTTAAAAAATATAAAGGGAGTAGTAATAATTTTGATTATTTCTTCGTTCTTGTTAAATACCAACAACTTAATAAATGATCATTGTACCTTCATCTCTTTTCATTGAGATTTCGAGAAGATGCTCTCAATTTACCATACGAACGATTTCCTTCCCTTTTTCAAAGACAAATATGACAAACTAAAATGTCTTCCTCAGTAACATTTTTTGCAAGATTCATGACTTTAACTTTGACATATTGGGTGGTTTCTCCTTCCTTTCTTTCCCTTCTTGGTGGCATTGAGCCATCATTTTCGCGGTTATTGTTTCTTCGGCTTCTTTTTGGCATTCCCCCATCTCCGTATCTTCTTCTATTGTATCTGTCTCTGTTCATTGGTTCTTGTTTTAAATTATCCAGTTCTTTTAATCTGTTAAATACAACCCTCTCCTCATAAGTTTTATTGTTTAATTAAATAATAATAATGAAATAGTAATTCCCTTTTGTCTCTTTTTTCTTTCGTTTATTTTAAAGTTCTTTTTTGTTTTTTTTGTTTTTTTTGTTTCTGAAATAAAAATAGAACCAACCCAAAAAACTCGGGATCGAAGTGGGAAACGTTTTTCATCCAGATTTATGAAAAGATTGAATCTTCCTTCGATATTTAAACAAATAGGATTAACTGTGCGTATAATGTCAAGTGAATCTGTTTCGACTGGATATGCACGATGTTTGGATTTTATTTTGCCATGAGAGATGGGACAAATAATTAATGTATCCAGATTCATCAGAGACAAAAAAGACAGGCAAAGAGATTGCGACAATCCTCAAGAATAATTACAATCGCCCACTGCAGGAAGTTGCCCGAATTGTGGGAATGTCTGCCACTTCAGTTAAAAAACTGTGTCGGGATTTGGGTATTAAACGATGGCCCCATAGGAAGGTTTGATAAAACTATATAACCAATAATTAAACATAACACTAATTACATTAGTTACAAAGGATTGATGGGGAGTTAAGAAAGTTAAATGAAATAATGAAAGACTCTTCCAAAACAACATTTGAAAAAGAGCAATACCACGACCGATATTTAGAACTAGTCAGTTTAAAAGACCAAATATATGAAGACCCAAATATCCCGTTGAATAAACCCACGAGAAAAAAATATTTCACAAAATCAAATACAACCCCGAAACAAATGAATCAAGCACTCTTTCAGATCAATGGCAAAACAATCCCAATAAACAATTTTACACCAATCAATTCCTGTTTGTTTCATTATTACTCTTTAAAAGATTAGTCAAAATAACAGTGCAGTACTTTTTGGACCAGATTATTTGGGTGTCATTATTCAGCCACCCCAATTACCTTCAAATTCAACAAATGACTATCAAATCCAAGAAGATGGCTCATTTGAACTGATGTTACTTCCTTCCAAACATGGCCAAGAAGAAAGTGATGTTTGACTTAAAAAAGATTGATTTTTGTTCTTTATTGAATTAATTAATAGTATTTTCTAATAAAAAGAAAGCTATATTGATTTTAGGTTTTTGGCGTTCACAAAAGAATAAAAAAGAAGAATCAAAAGTGAAGTCTCGTTGAAATAAAAAAATTCATTTATTTTGTTGGATATTTTAATACTTAGCAACAACCCTTTTTGCCTTGATTTTTGTTGCCACCAATAACAACCTCATCAGGATCAATCAGTCCCTTTTCGGTTTTTGGTAACTTCCTTGCGATTTGATCAAATAACTCGCTCACATTAACATTTGTTTTGGCCGAGGTTTCAATGTAATCAATAGACAAACTACGTGCATAACTTTCTGCCTCTTCGATTGTGACAACACGACTATCCGCCAAATCACATTTGTTTCCGACCAAAAAAATCATGGTTTCATTTCCTGAACTTCTCAATTCGTCAATCCATTTTTTTGCTTGGACAAATGAAGACTAAAACATTGTTGTTTAGTGGTTGTTTATAATTAAAAAGGATGACCATAAAAACAAACGTCAGAGGTTATGTCAAAAACAACTAATGCGGCATTACTTCCACGATAGTACATAGGAGTTAATGAGTGGTATCTTTCTTGTCCAGCAGTGTCCCAAATTTCAAATTTAATTGTATCTTTATCAACGATGAGAGTTTTTGTTAAAAATGCAGCACCAATGGTATTTTCTTGGAATTCTTTGTATTCATCCTTACAAACTCTCAATACAATACTAGATTTTCCAACACTGCTATCGCCCAATAAGACAATTTTAAATTGATACGTATTTCCTTCACTCATTGCTTAATAAAACTTTCTAGCAAATATCAGTTCAGATTTTTTTCTGAGAGTTTTCCTGATTACAAAAATTTCAACAAAAAAATTTATAATTTCGCTTTTAAAATGGATGATCCCATTAAGACTTAAAAATTATAGTTTATTATTGCGAAAGCTATTTGTTTAAAAACTAAAAAGTAAAGAGGAAAACCAAAATACTACTAATCAGAACCGGTTACTTAATCGAACATGGCAACTTCAAGTTCTACTCCTGGTTCGATCTTAAGAGAGGTCTAATGCGTTAATTATAATTTTTAATAGAAGAAATAAGTGATTGTAATGTCTTTAAATATATCGATATGAAAAATATAACAAACAATTTCTTTGACGAGTTCTGGAGTAGTTTTCAATGACAAAACTCTCTTGTAAATTCTCATTTGGAAACGATCCCAAGTCTTTGAACCTTCACCACATGGAGTTTTTCTAGTGGTAATTCTAAGGGTTTTGGTTGGGATTCTGACTGGACCTTTAACTTGAACACCTTTCTTCTTTCCGTTTTCTTTAACTTCGGTGCAAAGATTTTCAACAGCCTTAACCTTAGTGGAAGTAATAGTAATTGTAATGTTCTTCATAACTTTTGGGGTGACTGGTGCTTTAATGTCCTTCTTGATATCAGCCATTGATTCCGATCAGTTTGGTGCTTTTTTAGTTTTAGTAGGGTTGACTACCCATTGTTTTTCTTCTTTTCTTTAATTTTTAGCTTTTTTATTATCAAAGTATAGTTTTTTATGGGTTTTTCATTTTTCATATTTCTTAGATGGCCCAACAAAAACATTTTTACAATCAAGAAAATGTTATTTAAATAAACAAAATTGGAATGGAAAAATTGTGAAAAGTGAGTGAATGAAATAAACTAAAAATAAATGAAATGAAGAAAGGACCAGAGAAATGTGTTATGGAGATTCAAGTTGTATCTCTCAATCACGTTCCGGGTGATAACGGAGATTTCTTTATTAAATGGAATTTTTCTGGAAGTAAGGGTGTAATTCCCAATTTAAGATGTACCGAAAGGACAATACAATGCGAAGGAAGTGAAGTTATTGAGGTTGTTGGCACAGAAGTCAAGTTGTATGGAACAAAAAGTACAAAACAAAATTTAAAACTCACGTTGGTCCAAACCATTGTGTCTCAAAAAAAAACAAAAGAAATCGTTTTTGGGAATGGTGTTGTTGACCTTTCCCCATTCACCACAATAAAAATCAAAAGAGAAACAAACATTAAAATGAAAACCGAAAAAAGTGATTTTTCATTCGATTGTCACGTCATTATTTGGAACAAAAATAAATATGTTGAAACCGCCAATACTTCTTCTGACACCATTGATTTTGGAAAGAAAGTAAAACTGGTTGGCTATAAAAGGGCTGAATCTGATGATGGAGATGATGAAAATCAATACTTTAAAGGAACAAATAATGTTCAATATGACTCAGATGCCCCAAGAACTCTTGAAGATATGGTAAATGATGATGATAGTTACGAGCAGTTGGTAGTTGTCCACTATCCTCCCTCCAGTGGGCCTATTGATCTTGGGGAATTGTTTGAGACACTAAAAACCATGAAAGGGGATTTTAAGCAAACCGACAATTTTATTCGATTATTGAAAAAATGGTGGAGTGATAATGAAGCACATATTGAATTAAATATTCTTCCAATGGCAATGGAAGATTGGAGGGATTGTCTTTGGCTAATTAAGGCAGTGAGGGAATATCAATCAATTACATTTGGGTTCGAAGAAAATAAAAAGAGTCAATGCCAACTTCAAATAGAATTGATATTAAATGATTTAAACAAAAGAGTTACTAAGTTAGTTCGGGAAAGGGTTGGCGGAATGTTGAAAAATTTAATTATCACCACCGCTTTTGATTCAACCAAATCCAATTTTGAAGAAGGAATTGCCAGTGCATACGTATCTTTTATTGGGACTGTATATGAGTGTTGTTGTCAAACAAATGTTGCGTTTGCCGATAAGTTTATAAGACAAATATTTCATTATTCAATCTATTCAATCATAGAAGAAATTATTAAATTGAATAATGTCGATGGTTCAAAGGGGTTCCAACTGAACTACTTTGCAATTTGCGTTCAAAATGAAATGGATAAGGTGAGTATTTTAAGAAAGTACATGGATTGTTTTGTTACATTGATTGAAGTTTCAAGACTACTTACCGTTCCAATAACCGAAGACATAGTAAAGGCAAAAGATGACATTTTCCCAACAATTACTTATAATTTGATGAATAAAATTTTACAAACATTTAAAGATGGAGAATCAAATCCAAATAAAATACCAAAGAAGGTATTTAAATATCTTTCAAAACAAAATGATGAGAAACCAACACCAAGCAGATATGATTTGATTTAGTTTTTCAAGTCAAGTTGACTTTTTTTACGGCAAAAAACAAAAAAAGGAACTTAAAAAATAATTCAAAAGAAAATTACATTTGGTCTGAATGATCCCAAGCCCAATTCCATTATTTCAATATATATTATGTTTATGTTGTTTAACGAAGGAAATATTTATTTCCCCGACATTTCTTATTGTTATGATTGCGTTACAAACTTTTTTATCAAAATTTCATATGAATAATTATAAATTATTATTTACAAACAATAATGGATTAGTCTTTATTCAATTAGCCCATTTTCTTATTTCCACTTTCTCTTTAATTGTTCTTCCTTCTACTTCACTTGCTACTCTTTTGCCAATAACTTCCCCGACATTAGTTGTGTTCCATTGCTTGCTTCATTTATCCACATTGTCTTGGTGGAGCATTATTCCTCTCCTTTCAGTTCCACTTCAATATTTCCTGCGTTCAAAACAAACAGTACCAATCCATCAATCATTATTATTATTACCATTTGCCTTAATATTGTATTTCTTACCAATTAAAGTATTTCCAGGCCCAGCCCCTTATTTTGTGACTTTTCTAATTTCTTTCCTTGTACATATCCCATTGTCACATGACCCTCAATACAAAAATATTTCCATTGTCATCACTTGCGTCATTTCCAATTTTTTGCGTGGAACTTCAATTGTGCCAATTCTCATTATGGTTCCAATTTGGTATTTTTCTCTTCCCACAAATGTCGACACCCAACTGTTTTCTATTGGAGGGGCCTCAGGAATGATGCGTATTAATATTCCATTAAAAGTATTATTCATGAGGGGATTGCAAGAAACATTGGGGCATCCAAAAAGTCGTAAATTATTTTATTATTTCCTCATCAATTTGGCTTTTATGTTTGTTGAAGTGGTTTATGGCTGGTGGAGTGGGTCTCTTGGCTTAATTTCCGATGGGTTTCACATGTTGTTTGACTGTGTAGCACTGGCAATGGGATTGGTTGCCACCGTAATTGCGCGTTGGGCACCAGACAGATTGTTTACTTACGGATATGGACGTTCAGAAACATTATCCGGTTTTGTAAATGCGTTATTCCTGGTTTATATTGCATTTTTTGTATTTCTCGAAAGCATTCATCGACTGATACACCCATCAGAGATAAAAGTAGAAGCCTTGTTATTGGTAAGTTTTTTGGGTTTGTTGGTCAATATTATTGGAGTTCTTGCATTCCGAGAAACGGATGAAGATGTGGGAATAACAACTTGTAATTGCCCAATTCATTTGAATCAGGAGAAAAAAGTAAAATCGAAAGATAACAATATGGAGGGTATCTTCTTACACGTACTTTCGGATACTTTGGGTTCTGTTGGGGTTATTTTGTCTTCATTTTTGGTTGAGCATTGGGGATGGACTATTTCTGACCCAATTTGCTCTTTGTGTCTCTCCGCAATGATATTTGCCAGTGTCATGCCATTACTCAAAAATTCTGCTGCCATGTTATTGCAAAGCTCTCCGAAATGCATTGACAATGATATTATAAAGTCTAAATTACTTCAAATAAGTGGTGTCAAAGATATTCTAAAACTGAATATTTGGGAATTTTCTGACACCAAGTATATTGTAACAACTGTTATTTCTATATCCCCAGAGACTGATTGTGACACAGTTAGGCCTTCTATTATTACCACCTTAAAACATGAATGCTTTGCTGATATTACTGTTGAACTTGTTGTTCAATGAACAAAAGAAATTAATTTAATAATTTTTAAGCAACAACTAAATTAGTAAATAGAAAAGGCTTAAATCGATTCCAATCTCACTTTTAACTTCTTTACAATGGGTGTTGTGGGTAATTTGCTAATATTAAACACTTTTTTAATTCGAATTAACTATTAATTATTTTCTTGAGGGCTGTTGATAAAAAAAGATAACAAACAATTGAGGTGTGTTCTCGCAACAGCTTCTCACACAACAAAGATATAATTCTATCATTCATTCCCAATAGGCAATTCAACTCATTGAATTGTTCTCCCTCTATAATAAATGAAATAAAACAATCAGTAGCGGCATCAACCAATAGTAAAAATGAATCGGATGAAGTTTTGTCTATCTCCAAAATTGCCGAGGAGTAGTCTTCAATCATGACTTTAAATTTATTCAACACTCTGAGGCAATCCCAATGTAATGCAACATCATGAATCATTTCTTTTAACACAATAAAAACTTTTAAGTCACAAGTGACTAATGTTTTATTATCGAGTGGTTTTAAATTTTCAAATTCAGTAGTGATTGGTTGGGGGAGATGTTTTGTGTTTTTATTTTTTTGGCACTTGGCGCTGCAATAAAAATGTTCTGAACAATATGGGCAACGTAAGGCTAAATGAGAACTAAATTCTTTTTTGCATGTACTACAAGTAACAACACCAATAATATCTTTATTCTGCTTTGAAATTCTTGCTTTGGAATTGACTTGTCTCAAAACAAGGGAGGCAGTGTGGGCCTGTACCATTTCCATCAATAATTCAAATCCTTCACTGCAGTCTTTGTGATGGGAAACCACTTCTATTATATCTTGAAGAATTAACCCAGACACAGAGATTCCAAATTGTAAAGGGGAACAACAAAACATATGACAAATTGATAGTGATGTTTCAATGTATCTCATTGGTACTTTTTTGGTTGATATAAAAGAAGACAAGTGTAAGGCAAAAGTCATTCCAACAGTCGTAACCCAATCTTTGTCTTTCTTTTCCAAATTAGCAAATACAATCGGGGCGACTTGGGTATACAACACATTCCAAGTCATATCGTTTGTATTATTTTCTAATTGAGACAATAAAAATTTCATTGCTTCTACTGAACATTCAATGTGTCTTGAACCTATTAACCCTCCCCATACATACATAATTTCAACCAATTGTTTGTTTTCTTGTAAATAACTATTCGCAACGGCGATTAAATCTCTTGCTATCTTTTCATTGGCACAATTTTTAGAATATAATTGAAGTCCTTTAGTCATTAGTTGTTGAGTTTCTTCGTCAAACGTCTTAACTGTTAGCAGTCTGAATAATGAAAAACCTCTTATTATGACATTAGGAGATGAATCAATGGCAGCCAGATTCAATATATAAAGAATTGATTTCCAATTCATTTTTTGTGACGGTTTATATCCATCGAGAATAGCTTCAATTGCCGCAAGCACAGCATCCCTCACGGGGGGAACAGCAGAATCAGCCATAACTACCGTTAGGGATTCCAAAATAATTTCTGTTTGAGGAAATTTTGACTGTAACATCCCTAGGGCCTTAACCGCTTGTTGGGCCAAAACGTGGTGTGGGTGGAGTCCTGCTTTAATGTAAACGTCGCAAGCAACTTCCAAAATTGCATCCATTTCATTTTTATCTCTGCCAGTTACCATTAGTAATATGTGAATCAATATGTTAAATAAAAAGTATTGTGGGGACAATGAATTTATTTCGCTCAACACCACAGTTTTTAGAGAATCTAAAAAGCATAAAAAATTGTCTTTAGGTGCTACTGCCTCTTTAATAAAGATGTCGTTGATAACAGATAATTGTTTTTGAAGTAATTGTTTCAAAGTGATGAGTGTTTTCTGGTCAAATTTCTTATTCGTTATCCTCAAATCATTATTGACAAAAGTAAAACATCCCAGATACTGGGGGTAATAAACGGCGTGTTGTAGTTGGGGCATTACTTTGACTTCACTAGTTTGGCCGAACGGCTGTGGCAATAATCCCAAATTATCCAAATGGCTAATTACTTTGAGACAAGACAACCAAGCATTTTTTAGTAATGGACCTTCTTCTTTGCAAATATTAATGATATATCTTATTGCAAGAACATTTTTAGGTCTCATCTGTTCAGGCGAAAGTAACATTGTCCACAATGATAAATCAGATGTTAAATCGTCACATTCAGTCATTCCACAGTATGCTGTCACATGTATCAGTTTTTGCATTCCCCTTAGTGAGTTCTCAACAAAATCACCTGTCTCTTCATTAAAGAAAATGAATCGACATACATCAGCACATGGAATCAATGTACTTTTGATAAACGATTTAATTACGTCCATTGAATTATCTATTTGACCTTCTTCTTTTGTTTGATAAATTCGAATCATATTGGCATCTATGCCGGAAAGTGTTCTTAATACTCTTTCTTTCACTTCTAAATCATTTAAAACAGATTTGTCAATACCAGTCAAACATTCCGCTAACGCAAATGATCCGCTTGTTGCTTTTTCATATATCCCCTTAATATCAACATCAATATTTCCAACAGTTTCAAGCATTTCACTAAATTGTTTAAATGTGATGTGTTTTGTTTTTGCGTCCAACGCAACACAAATAACAGAGGTAACCAACAAATAAATTTGTTCAGACGTAATTTTTAACGATTCATTACATTCCGCATATCTAACAGCAAATCTTTGTATTATATTATCAACTATTTGTACCTCACCAGGAGCACAAAACATCCAAAACATTCTTTGTAGGGCATCATCGAATCGTTCTCCACTAAAATCTATTTCTTTCATTAAGTTTTGAAGAGCACCTTTACCATCTTCTCCCAAATTATTGATGTATTCAGTAACTCTTCTCTTATCAAGTCCATCCGTGCTTAAAAGGAATTCAGCAATCGATTTGTTGGTTGAATCACAAAATTTATTCAAAACAAAATAATCAACACCATCATTTGGGTTGTTTGCAAATATTGGGAATCCATTTTCAAGTAAAATTTTTCTTTCCATCCTTTGTTCGATATTGGATTGTTTGTTCAAATAACTCACTTGGACAGATGAAACATTGTCGACAATATTTAAAAAACATTTCAATGCTCTCATCCGATTGTCAGTATCAAATTGTTTGCTGACATACTTTTCATTTGATTTTATTTTACCATAAACAACATCTGAAAGAGTTTTAACTAAAGATCTAACAACGTTTGGTGCTGAATATGAGCAATCATACAATTGGAACATTGAGACAATGCACTCTGGTTTTTCAGTTAAAGAAACCAACATTTCAAGTGTTAGTTGTTTTTGTTGAGGTGTGGACAAAGGTGAATTTAAAATAAATAAATACAATCGCTCGAAAATAACAGAAAGACCTTTAACGTGTAGGACTGGTGAAGACATTACCTCAATAAATATTTTAAGGGCTGGAATAAATTTTTGTGGCTCAGTAGAAAATCCATTTGCAATTAAACAATCAATCAATGGCCTTTTCCAATCATCGTATTTTTGCAATACTTGATGGTCAGCAAGGGTGAGCAGTAATAAAATGCATTTAACCGCATGTGCGTGGGCTCTTGAATTTGCATATTGCTTATTTTCATTTGATAGTGTTTTAACATACTTCATTTTTTCTTCGCGATGTTTTTCGATGTCACTTCGAATCCTCGCGTTGAAATCCACGGAAATCGTGTATTTATTTTCACTCTTCACCCTTACAGCATCAGGGGAACACCAATCATCAGTTGAATACTTTGCACTTGTCGTTAGCAGAATGACCACTGGTGGTATTCCATTTGAATACATTGGTGTTTGAGGAGAAACATCAATGAATGTTTGGATTAAATCCTTAACCCTCTGTGTCTCTGGTGCGTTTGGCAATAGCGTAAGGTGGAGGTCGAACAAACTTGATATTAAAAGTGAATACACTTCATCACACAACTTACAACGCGACAAATTTGTGAATGATGAAAGGATAATGGGGATAATTGAATTACTTCCAGAGGAAGAAATTGGTAAAATTGAAAGCATGGAGGAACAAACCAACGAAAGTGTTTCTGATGTCATCAAGTCAGGTGTAATTAACGTAACATATAACGTTAATAATTTATTTCGGTCTTTATGCTTAAAAATGGCGTCCAGTAATTTGACGAATAGACTTTGGTTAATTGGTGATAGTACCAACAGTGGGTCCTCAAGACCACTGACGTTTTCCAAAAGAACTTTCGAGGCTTGTAAAACAATGGAATCTTTGCACCGATAATGGATAGTTTCTAGTGTCTCAGTTAAAAGTGATAGTTTTGACGAGGGATCAGGTAAAGGAGATGATGTATTCATCGTTGGTAATTTTATAATGTTTTTCTAAAAAAATTAATGTGGATTTGAAATTTCTTTTTTCTCCGAATTTTGTTTTTTGTTCAATTTATTTGACTTGTCACTTTTTACTTCGTGATCACAATCTGAAAATTAAAACAATGATAAATCACGAATGGCCAGCCATTTAAATCTTTGGACCCCATCCAAAAAAACATAAATTAACTTTCAAATGCAATTCTCTGATTATAAAGTTAAATTGGCAACCAGAAAAGCTTGTAACACATGGAACTGTCCACCTAAACCAAAACATATCAGAACCTTAATTGTGAAAAGTTTTTCGGGTGGTGTTCCTTCGTTTTACTCGGAATTAAGTAAAACTATAACTTCTTTTAACCCATTACAACAATACAAATCGTTTGTAACATTACACCGCGTCATTAGAGAAGGATCTCCCCAGCTCATTGGAAGTTATTTGGACGCATTTTTGCCAACAATCAATAGAATTGTTAACACCCCCCAGCAACTCAACGCTTATTACGCATTTCAACAGATATTGAAACATTACTCAAAATACATACAAATGAGGTTTGTGTTTCATCAAAAACATCGCATATTTTCTGGATCATTGTCTGTCCCAAGAGAATTACCCGAAGAATATTATTCAGACCAAAAATGCCTTTCTGTTATTTCTTATCTCATGGACCTTATGGACTACTTATTGGTTATTCCTCTGCCGATTATTCAAAACTATTTTGGAGATAATTGCAAAATGGATTGCACCATCCCATTAATTCTTGACTCTTATGACTTATACAAAGACATTGTTTTCTTCTTGGGTAATCTTGCCCACATCGAACAGAATCAGTCAGTTTTTACTTTTCTCTACAATCGTTTCACAAAGATTTACTCAAGATTGGTTGAGTTGTACACCGCAGCAAGAAATAATGGCTATATAATTTCTTTAATTGAAGTCCCAGTACTACCCCAACTTCCAACCTTCAATGTCACTGAGGATGAAAGAAAAACTTATATGAAAAAACATCCCGATGCAGTTTCTAAAAAACAACCAAAAGACCAGTCAAACTTAACCAAAAAAAATCAAATTAATGTTGACCAAGACGTTATTGATGTTGGGAAAACATTTTCACAGCAATTATTTGGGTTGTTTGGATTATTAGTCCCACCACAAATCCCTGAGGACAGTCCAGAATCAAAATTAGAGACGATGGCATCTTGTTTGGCGGAAGAACTTGACCATTCCATTAACATTGAAGAATTAAAACCCCATTTGTGGAAAACAGTGATTGGAAGCAAATACCTTTTCCAACAAAGAAATTTGGATTTTGTCGACTGCAATGGGACCGCAGAACGAGTTATCAATGAACTTTGTGATTTTGTAACAACAACAGAACAAATCAAACATTTGGTTGGCCTTAATGAAGGGTATGGGGAATTGAAACAAATCATTGAAGAATTCATTTCAGTTCTTTCGTCATCTATTATCGAAAGTGATTCAACGACTTCCAATCAAGAGAAAGGGAACACTCCTTTATTATTTGACTATTTGGGTGATGGTAGTTATGAGAAATCAAATCAAGACAATGTAATTCTGGAAAATCCTTTCAATGGAACTGTGGATAATCGGAACGACTTCGTTTCATTTCCAAAAGAGGATACCGAATCAAATGAAGAAGAGGAATATGTCATTGTTTTAAATGAAATTGAAAAACAAGTAGAGAAGATTGAAGGAATAAGAAATGCATTAAAGGTGTGTGAAGGAGGAAAAGAAGAAGAGATGGTCATCCAATTTAATGACACAACAAAAGAATTAATGGATTTCATAAGAATTGCTGGTGAGTGTGAAAAAGAAAGAGTAAAAGAAGGTAGAGAAAAAAACACAGAGTTGTATGTAAGAAATGAAGTGTGGTCAGAAGGATTATTAAGTTGTGCTAAAAAAATAGTTGAATGGGCCCAGTATGTTGGTGCAGAGCTAATGAAAAATTCAAGTGATGAAAGGGTTTTGGCTTCATTGAAACAATTTAAATCATATTGCTCGCAATTAATTGCTGCGGCAAGAGTTAGCATGAATGAACAATCACCCCTATTACAAAAACTCGAAAAGAGTTTGAGTGCGCTTATGGCAGAAATCCAAGGAATGATTCAAACAATCATAATCCGACAAAACCATAAAGAAACAAACCAAAGCATGCAAATAAAAGATGATGGCATTGAAGGAAAGAAAGAACTAATGGAAACACAAGTGCGTGTTCTTGAGCTTCAAAAAGAATTAGAGAAAGCGCAAAGCCATTTGTACTCATTGAGAAAAGAGGAATACAAATAAATTTGATTTTTTTTAGTCTTTTTTGTTTCGTGTATTTATGAAAGGGTTTAAGCAAAAGGAACTCTGAAATCTTACCCACAATGAAATTTAGTTTGAACGTCCTTGCCATCATTTTCATTTCGTCTGTATTTATTTGGCTGTTTCTATTTCAAAGTGAAGTGACAGATTTGTTTTATGTGGCGAACCCAACAAATGAACCGAGTTATAACTCTATTCAAAATGGGTTCAATGAGCCATTTGTACAACCCACTTACAATGGCAAATATTTTGATACAACAAAATTTAATTATAATGGGGAGTGTCGAGAAGCATTCCAGTACAAACAAAACAACAAAAGAGACTTGATACTTTTTGGTGGAGGTTTTACAAATGAGGGATGGAGGAAAGCAAGGTCAGATTCGATACGAACACTGAATATTTCTCGGTCTAGTGTCCCAAACGCTTCAATGGTTATGATTTTACTTTCACCACCTCCAACTAATGATTTCAATGTGGTAATGAAAAGATTTAATGTGGAAGTTATTGAATGTAAAGAAAATCTCCCAAAAGGAGACCCTGTTGTTATTCGTTATTTGGCAATTCAAAAATACATCGAAGCCAATAAAGATAAATATGATAGAATTATTCTCGCTGATTCCAGAGATATTTTTTTCTTTGCAGATGTGTTTGAAACTATTGGGGATGAGTTATTGTTACTAAAGGAATGTTACTCAGAACATTATCCCTATGATTGTTCAAATTTCAAAACAAATTGGATCAATTTTAATTGGATGAAAGATGCTGTGGGGATTGAAATACCAAAGAAATTGAAAAAAGAAAAGGCATTTGTGATAAATGGCGGGTTGATAATGGGAACAACTCAAAAGGTAATTGGGTTTTTATCTGTTTTTTGCTCACACTTTGAAGAATCAAAGATGCAGAAATATGGCTACGATCAAGCAATGTTAAATTATGTTTATCACACTGGTAAATTAAAACATTTGAATGTTACTGCCGAAGGTTGTTCGCAGAGAATGTGTTTTGAGGGGATTGGTTCAACAAGATATAATTTAAAACTAAAAATATTGTATGATTATAAAACACATTGCTCTCCAATAGTTCGACATAAAATAGGTTGTAAGAAAAGTGCATTTTATTTACAGTAAGCTTTAAATGATGCGCCATTACCCAACTTTGTTTTTGTTCGAAACAGAGTTACTTAATATTTGTTGTTGGCATCACCATTTTTAATTTATTTGTTTTTGACAAAATTGATTGGGTTTGTTGAATGGGAGCAAACAATTTTTTTTCAATAATTTTTCACATCCATAAAAACATGACGAACCAAATAATTCGAAATTCAAAAAATCAACAGATTCTAAAGAATTACAGTTGAAAAAGCATTATTCCCCAATATGAATAACTGAAAATGGTATCGATATTATTGTTAATGAATAACAATATTATAAAAACAATGGTCACCCAATTCACAAATGGAAGAAGTAAATATTTTTGATGTTAAGGATGTACAACTAAAGAAACAATACTCTTCTAAAGTTACAACTGAAAAAGGAATAACAATTGTTGCCAAAGAAAAACATTTAATGAAGCAACCACTACTTAAACTAGTTATTGAATTTGGTAACATAATTTCATCTAAAGAAGAACAATTATGAATACAATAGTTACCAATATTTGTAATTGTTGAAGGTATTTCAATTGAAGTTAAAGAGTAACAATATCTAAAACATTCATTATAAATTTTAGTAAAATAATTAGGAATTTTAACTTTAGATAATGATTTTCATTCATTAAAACAACTATCCAATGAATTTGTAATAGAAGATGGTATTTCTATTGATTTCAATGAAGTGCAATTACTAAAACAACCAACACCCATTTCAGTAAAAGAATTAGGTATTTCAATTGAGTCTTAATAATAACAATTAGTAAAACAATAGTCACCTATTTTGATAACTGAATTTGGAATAAAAATTGAAGTTAAGTCATAACTATCTCTAAAAGTATTTTCAAGTATTTTTACATCATTTGGAATTACAAATCCATATTGAATTCTATCGTTTTGTGAATATCTAATTAATTTACAATCATTTCCTTTTTCATTTTCATTTAAATTAGTTTGATAATCAACTTCATACCAAATACAATGTTTAAGTATTCTTCCATGTTTAAATACTTCATCACTTTCATCATATAAATGAAAAGTTTCTAAATTAGTAAAGAACTTTCTTGAAGTATCATTTAAAGGAATTGGATTGAAATGAAATCTTTCCATATTTCCTTTAAATCTTTTAACAGCAATTTCCAAATTAATAAAATCATCAATACTATTAAAGTATTTTGAAGCAATCATAATTTGATAATTTCCAAGTGTTTTATTCATTTGTTTGATAATTTGAATGTTTTTCTCAGTTTCTTTTTGATAATTTGAAATAATGAAATAAAATTAAAAAAGTGAGTGATCAATTAGATTAAAAGGAAAACGAGACTTGTGAGTGCCAATACGAAAACATTGTATTCTTCATCAGTTGAATCTCCACCTTCATTTCTAAGTTCACATCCAACTGTATCTTTATTATCTCCTCCAGCACTATCATCTTCATTATAAGCAACATCAGCATCACCTTCTCCTAAAATCATTTCAACATAAAGATTATTATCAAGAGATGAATCGTCTTCATAAACATCTATACCATTAATGCCACACAATGTATTAAAATCAATTTTAAAATGTCCATTTTCAATTCCCCAATTATTTCCCCATGAATTTCTAACCCAAATATATCTATTTCCATCACATTCCCCATATCCATCAACAACTACAACGTGATCAGTTATTCTTCCAGAACAAGTATCTGATTTATAAATTCCTCCAGCATAATTATAAAGGGAAGGAGTGACTTTCATTGCAGTGATAAAACCATGTTTGGTGTAAATTAATTCTTTTAAGTCCTCCCAACTTTTACCACTAAAGTGAACATATTTAGTTGTTGTTTAAAATTTAATTGGATAAACATTTTTTGGAGATTTACATTCATGTTTATATGTCTCACAATCTTTAGGACTTTCACAATTTAAAGAAGCATCTACAAATTTATAATCATCTGCAAGATAAACCCCACTTACAGAATTAAGAACATCTTCAGCAAATCCTCCTCCACATCCTCCCCAATTTTTATTACAATCAATTAATTGTTGAACTGAAAGTAATTTTCTTTTTGAATTACCACTATCACTTTTAGTTAAAATTGCATATATTAGTGATAAATGGTGTGCAGTTCCAGCAGCATAACAACATCCACATGTGTTTTGATCAATATTTTTTGTTCCACAATAATTAAATTCAGCACCAGAAGTACAAACAGAATATTCAGAAGGCACAGCAAGTTTAATAGGTTCCTTTACTGATTCATGAGGTTTTTGTTTAATTTGAGCTTCAATTCTTTTAGCACTAAGTCTTCTTGTTCTTTGCATTTGTTCAGACATAACATTTATTCAGAATCATCAAAATCAGCGAATTTATTGATTCCCATAACATATGAAAGTTTCTTGGCATTATATTATTTTTTAATTTCTAATTTCTTTTTGAAAATTGCTTTTCTTCTTAATTCCTCTGTAATTGAAGAGTATTCCTTTTGAAATTCGTCTTGAAATTGTTTAAATAAAACATCAGTGTCTTGGTTTAAATCAAATTTTTTTGACAAACAACCAAATACTAATAAAGCAACAAGTGCAAATGAAAACATATGAACTATGAGTTTCCAACTCTCCTTTTATTTCAAGTTTTGAGTGGTGTTTGTCAACTTTCAAATTGAAAACAAAACAAATTTCTGTTGTGTTAGTTTTTAAAATGAAAGTGATTGAATAACTTCGGCTCATTCTGAATTATAATTCTTGTTTTTAATTTGAACTAACTTCAAATTCTTATTTTTTCTAATGAAATGAAAGCTTGTAAATACTTTACATATTGCCCAAGTGACTTTGTGTTGAATTGTTGTTTTGGTGTTGATGGAATTTCTTTTATAAAATAACAAAAACTTAAATTAATTGTAAAATTGTCATTCGATTTAAAATGAAATATTGTTTTCCAGTTAACGCATATTTTGTTTTTCCATAATAAAATGAATATTGACTACAACTTGATTCATATCTTGTGTTTGGTTTAAATATATTAATATCGCAATATCCAATTCTAAATAAACAAATATAAGAAGGTTCATACAATTTAAATGAACATTCAGGAAGAAAAATATCAAATTTCATCATTTGATTTAATCTTTCATTTGATTTTAATGAAAATACAAAAGCGTTTGGATCATTTACATAACCAATTTTATTAATTTTTTCACTAATATAACCACCAAATAAATTCCCAATTTCATCTTCGAATAAAAATATCAAATTGCTTTTATTCATTATTCTTCGATGAAATTCAGAAGTATTTTCTTTCAAACTATCAATATCTGAATCGAATATAACATTATCAATTTTCATTTCAGCCCATTCTTCGATTTGTTTCATTTCGACATTATCTATATTATTTTTTGGTTTATTGATGCAGTTTGATTGTTTAGAATTTGATAATCCCATGTTTTAAAACTGTTATTTCAATTGAAATTAAAAGGTTTTTTTTTAAAAAAGAAAACTGAAAAATAAAAACTAAAAAAAAAGAATGAGAACAGACAGAAGGAAAACACTTATTGAAGATTGCAACATTTTTCGGAAAAAAATTCTTGAAAGAAGAAAAGAAGTTGATATCAATATTTATCCATATGAGAACATTAGAGAAAGATTAAATCAATTTAAAATAATAACTACAGGTTCTGGTCGTCCTTATTATTATAATTGGGTGTTATCAGGAGACGCTGATTTGTATTATTGTGTTTTTCCAGAAGGAACTCAATTTTCATGGAGAAGTTCGAAAATTGAAGAAATACAAACTTTTACACATCCCGATGACGTTTTTGTTTTAAATGATTTTGATGACATTGCAAAAACTTTTTTCCTTGATAGACATCATTTTGCTTTGGATGAAAGGGAATGGGATGCGCCATTAAGTATAATTGAATTACAAAAAAGATTTGGAGATTACATTCCTGATAATTTACTTGGATTTGATAATTTTGAAAAATCAATGTTCTTTTATTATGATGGAAATGCAACTTATTTCATTGGTTATAAAAGTGGTTATTTCTTTTATATTAATTTCTTTACTTCTTAATTATGAAAAATCATTTATTTTGTTTAACTTTTATAAGAAATGTTGACAATTAAATGATTTGATCATTTGTCATATTTTCAAGTGATTGTTCTATTTGGTTGAAATTATTAAAATCACCAATTCTCCATGGAAATAGAAACAATTGTTTTGTTATGTTTCACACCATCCAAAACATTCTTACAAGTGAAAACAAATGAATAAATATTACTTGAAATTTTATTGTGTTTTTTATTTAATATTTCAGGAGACATGAAAACAGGCGTACTAATACCTTTAGTGAAAGTCATATTTGTCATCATCATATTGTTGTTTCTTGATGTTCCAAAATCAGTTAATTTGGCATTCACTTTTACATTATCAATTAATTTAACTAAAATATTATCAGGTTTAATATCACGATTTTTTATTGATAAAAAAAGAAATTAGAAAATGAAAAATAATTTTACGCTTGATAAGAGAAGAATTATTTAAATGGAATATTGTTTTAATTCTGGTTGATTTTGAATAAGTTGATAACAATGATAAAATGTGTTCTTTTCAATTATTGGATTTCCTTCAATTATTAAATGAGTTAATTCTTGACAATAATAAAAAGCATATGATTTTATCAAAGTAACAGAAGATGGAATTGTAATTTCTTTTAGTTTACAATAATTAAATGAGTTAGAAGCAATTTCATTAACATCATTTGGGATACAGTAAGTATCTTCCTCATTTTCAACTTGTTCATATTTGTTAAATACTTTTCTTTTGCACTGAATCCCTTTGCTTTCAAGAATATGTGCAAGTTTATAATTGATGGGATGTTCATATTGATTGTTTTCAATTCCAATAATCTCAAGTTCTTTCAATGAATCATTTATTATTAAAAAGTCCATTGGAATATTATGAATAATAAGTTTAGTTGGAGAAGGGCAATTAAAAATACAATTATTTCCAATCGAAGTAATTCCTCTTAAATCTAATTCTTTGATTTTTGGAAGATTATAAAAACAACAATCTTCACATTGAATGTTTGTTGATTGGATTTCAATTCTTTCAAGATTATTCATTGAATGGAAATTACAAGAACAAATATGAGTGACATTTGAAGTTATTTTAATTGCTTTTAAGTTGTTTTCGAAATAAAAACTACTACTTCCAATAATATTAACTTCATCTGGAATAATTGAATTTGTTTCAATACGATCTTCAACTGAGTAAATACAATTATCATATTGATATCCTTTTTCATTCATTAGTTTTCTTAAATGATTTGAAACATTTGGAATATGGTTTGTGTCAATTAATTCAATGTTCTTTAATTCTTTTAAATAATTGTAAAAAGGAAACTGACTTTCAGAATGCGAAGTAATAATACTTTTATTCAAAGTAATTGATGTTAATTGGCTACAATTATCAAATACACATTTATTTTCAACAACATTTGATAAATCAATTGATTTAATTGAACAATTGTAAAAACAGTACTGTTCCAATTTAGTCACTGATTTTGGAAGTATTACATCTCCTAATGTTGTTACACCATTAAAACAATTAGAATCAATAATTGATATTTCTTCTGGTATTTCATTTCCATATTTATTTCTTTCAAATCCATTATATGAGATATCTCCTTTCACATCAATTCCATTTGTTTTGAATGATTTATAAAGTGAATAATTCATATTTGCTTTTATTACTTTCAATCCTTTTGTTTCAATTTTTTCTAATTCATTTAATCCATAAAAACAATTTTCATCAGTTTTATGCAACATTTCAGGTAATGTCAATGCTGTTAATGAAGTACATCCATTAAAACAATAACTTTCAAGTATTTTAATATGACTTAAATCTAATTCAACTAGTGAACTGCAATTTGAAAAACAATCATTTGGAATAATTGATATTCTATTATCTAATTTAATATATTTAACACATTCATTTTTTTTAAAACATCTTTCTTCAAGTTTAGTAATTCCTGTTAAATCTATTTCAAGTGTTGTTCGTTGTGAAAATAGACATTTCCCAAGAATATTAGCACCTTCAAATGAATCATATTTCTTCCAATCTTCCTTACAAAATTTCACATTTTTAAATTCTTCATTTTCTTTTTTTTTCAAATAAGTATCATATCGAACTGGATACCAATACACATAATTATCATATCCTTCTATTTTCTTTTCTTTTTTATCGTAAACATGATATGTTTCAATGTTTGGAAATAATTTGGTTTTCATCTTTAATTTAACAGGATTATAATGAAACATTTCTGGTATTTCTTTGAATTTCTTACATATTTGAATCATTTTAATAAAATCCCAATTAGTTTTAAAATATTTCGAAACAATCATCATTGAATATCGATCTAATTGTTTCATTTGGTTGTTGTTCATTTTCTTTGATTTTCAAGTTTCAATTTTTCTAAAAACGTTATGAAAAAAAATAACATTTTTATTTTTGTTATTAAAAAACTAAAAAAATGTTATTCGAATTTTGTTCAAAACTATAAATTATAGTTTATTTTACTAATGATTTATAATTTAAGAATAAATTAATAATTTGAAAGAACTTTAATTATCAATTTAATTTAAAAAAGACAATCAATAAATAATCAAAAGAAATGACTTAAAACTAAAAGGAATCCCTGCCAATCTTTGTAGGGTTCAAACTATCTTTACTAATGTTATCGAATTTAATTTTTACACCAATGAATTCGAGATAATTCCAGATATCATTCATTTATTTTGTAATTTAAAAAAGTTGTTGTTTGCTTCAAATAAAATTAAAATGGACAATGATTCATTATTTACATTAACTTCACTTGAACATGTTTGTCTGAAACAAAAAAGATTGAATATTTCCAAGAATTACAACATTAACTCAAATGACTTGTTTGGAATTATGTACAAATAAACTCCATGATTTTACATTTGAATTACCATTTTTACAAAAACTAGATTTATCAGCGAATTTCTTTACCAGTTTATTATTAAATGCATCATTATCATTTCTAGATATTTCACAAAATGGTTTAGAAGTATTCCCAATATTACATTGTTCATTGTTAGTGAAAATTAATACTTCTTTTAATAATATCACTGAAATCCCTGATCAAATCACTTTATTACAATCTCTTAAAATTGGGTCTTCGTCGGTTTTTGGGAATCAGTTTATAACTTCCAATATGATGAAGTTGTGATATAATTGTTGTTAGAATTGTTAATTTATTACATCCTTCCAAACAATCACCACCAATATTAGTTAAAGATGAAGGTATGTTGACTGTAATTTATTACAATAAGAAAATGCGCCTTCACCAACCTCAGTTAATCTTGATGATGTTGAGTTTCAAGAATAATGTTAAACATATTTAAATTATGTATGAATCTACTTTTCTTCTCAATTCTGTTGGGTTTTAATAATTTTTAAAATTTTTCAAAATCCTTCATTATGAGAAAGTAAAGAGTCTTCATGTTCAACTTCCCAAAAATCGGCTTGAGTTAACATAATGGGTTTGTGATTTGATAATTTTAAGTTTTTAAGAAAAAAAAAGAAATCAAACCCTTTTTGATTTTTTAAACCTAAAATTCAATTCACAGTCCTTCTGGCCCCACAATATTTCTTTAATTCTGGTTGTGCCTCGCCAAGTGCTTGACAATGCGAAAAAGCTTGTTCTTCAATTTCAGGATTTCCTTCAAACACAACTTTGGTTAATTGTTGGCAATAATAAAAGGCGCAACGACGAATTTTAGTAACTGACGATGGAATTACAATTTCTGTTAAAGGAGTTTCTTCACCAGTTTCTTCAAATAAATATTCAGCAAGTTCTTGAACATCATTTGGAATTTCTGTATATGTTTTTTGTTCATCTCTTCTTAACACTTTATGAGAACATTGAATTCCTTTCTTTTCAAGCAGTTTACCAATTTCATATCCAATTGGGAAATCATAAGTTTGAACATTATTATCGGCTAATTCAACTTCAGTTAACATTGGACAACTATTAAAACAATTTTCTGAAATTTGAACAAGAGGGAGGGTTACTTTTGTTAATGCTTCTATGTTATAAAAACAACTTCTATCCAAATCAGAAAATCCACTTAAATCCAATTCTTTTAATGATGGAAGTGTATCAAAACATCCATATTGACAAATACAATTTTTACATTTTATTTCAATTGAAGTTAATGAATTAAGTGCGTAAAAATTACCAGAGCCAATTCTTGTCACTGAAGAAGGAATTGTAATTGTTTCAATTTGATCATTTTCGCACATAACAAAATCGTTAATAACATGAACACCTTCTGGAATTTCATAATTCAATTTTTCTGCATCAGCTTTTGTATAAATAACAGTTTCAAATTTATATCCTTTTTGTTTCATCAATAAAGAAAGATGATATGACACTTCTTTTGCAAAATCAGTTTCAATTAATTCTATATTTTCTAATGTTGTTAAATAATTAAATAAATCGGATGCTGGACGATTCTCACATAAAGTAGAATTCAAAGTAATTGAAGTGAGTTGTGTGCATCTGTTAAATTGACAATGACATTCTTTCACATGTGTTAAATC